>CM053771.1:2912750-2936832 GCA_028658325.1 Potorous gilbertii | reverse complement strand
GATGGGAGAAGATATCTGTTCACCAAGAAAGTAACCTTCTATAGTCTTATTTTTTCCCCCTTTTTGGGCATTTTCCCAAGCAGTTACTTGATTTTTGGGTCCTTTGTCAAGAGTAGGGTATACTCTGGGGATCTGTAAGATCCCACTTCCTCCAAGATGGCATAATCAAGCGTGTACGCTGGTCTGGAAGCAAAAAGAGATTTTTGTGCCCAGAATCTTAGCAGTTTCCTCTCTCCAGTCACCTGTCCTCTAGTTCCACCACCAGTCAGTGTGAGATAAAGATCAGCTCCCTTAGGGCCTCTACACAGGGCTGAGGTAATAATCAGCTCCTCAGTGCCCCCAAGGTTTTTACAATCCAACAATGGATACGGGCTGCTGTAAGGACTGGAGTGGGAACTGCTGCCCCTGCCCAATATGGCCTCTATGGTCATTGCCTGAGGCCAGAGGTATGGGAAGGCCCTTCTCCCTTCCCAGCCAGCTGAAAAAACCCTGTCACTGACCTTTGATGCCTGTGGGTTGAGGAATCTGTGAACTGCTGCTGCTGCGACTGGAGATTCCGCCCCCGAGGGCCATTCGGGAGCAAAGTGCCATGCTGCCAAGGCTGGGTTGGGCTCTGCTCCACGTCCAGTGCAACAGATGTTTCCCATGGGCCTTTCAGGTCACCTTGGGCTGGAAATCTCCTCCATTCTGTTGTTCTCCACTTCTGCTGCTCCAAAATTTGTTGAGAGTCCCTCTCTACAGGTATTTTATGAGCTGTGCAGGGAGAGCTGGCATATGTGTGTCTTTCTACTCCGCCATCTTGGCTCCCCCCCCAATTCTACTTTTTAGGGCATTTTTTTCCTCATTGGCTTTTTGGATCTCTTTTGCCATTTCGGTTAGTCTATTTTTTACAGTGTTATTTTCTTCAGCATTTGTTTGGGTCTCCTTTAGCAAGCAGTTGACTCATTTTTCACAATTTTCTTGCATTACTCTCATTTCTCTTCCCAATCTTTGCTCTACTTCTCTTGATTTTCAGCTCTTCCTTTTTGAGCTCTTCCGTGGCCTCAGACCAATTCATATTTTTCTTGGAGGCTTTAGATGGAGGAGCATTGACTTTGTCATCTTCTTCTGTTTGCATATTTTAGGCCTCCTTGTCACCAAAGTAAGATTCTATAGTCTGATTCTTTTTTTGGTTTTTGCTCATTTCCCTTGCCGTTTACTCGACTTTTGAGCTTTTTGTCAAGGTAGATCTCTGCTTTCAGTTGGAGTGGGGGGTGTATGGTAAGTTGCTCAATTCCCCCACAATTTGTGAGCTTAGAGCTCCAGAAAAAGTCAATGCTGCTGCCCCTGCTGCTGCAGGTTCCTCTACCCCTTTCCCCCCTCTGCTGCCCTGAGGCTGGGACCAGGCCACTCTAACTCACCCACAGTGTTCCCACAGGCTTTTTCCACTGACCTTTCAATTTGTCCTCAGGGTTTGGGGATCATAAAGTCTGGAAACCGCCACGGGTGCCCAAGATTCAGGCCTACTCAGGTGTCCTCTCTGCCAGCACAGAGCATGCTTGATTGCCCCCTGCCCCAGTGGCACCATAGATGCTTCTCAGAGACATTTCAGACTCTCTTGGGCTGGAGATTTGCTTCACTCCATCATTCTGTGAGTTCTGCAGCTCCAGAATTTGTTTAGAGCCATTTTTTACAGATATTTGTCTGGGATTGGGACAGCACTATAGAAAGTCTTTGGTGCTATTCCACCATCTTGGCTCCACCCTCCAATAAAGTATTTTTTAATTAAGGCATGTACACAATACTAAAGAAACAACAGTATTGAAGAAAAAAATTCATGTGACTTGCTTTTTTGCTATATTTGCTTTACTTCAGGGCTGTGAAATCAAACTCACAATATCTCTGAGGTATGCCTGTATTTTTTCCCAATTCTTCTCTCCTTTCTTAAACCAGTATTGGTCTCACTCTTTAAATTTCCATATATCCCATGAACTAGATTTCTTTCCATTCCCAAACACCCTCTTTTTCCTGCATCAGCTAAGACCAATGTTCCCAATATGTTGCTTCTTCTCAAAACATCTCCATGTTTCTATGGCAGACTGGGAGCTCCTTGATAGCAGGGACTGGTTTTTCCCTTCCAAAAGCTTAGTTAAAGCCTAGAAAACTGGAGGTATTTAATCCAAGTGCACTGACTGACTGGCTGAATCCAGGGCTGACTCCAGGTCCTGGTCTCTGCCTCAATCCCTGTCTTCTAGTCTCTTTGTTGGCAAATGCAGGTTCTGATCCCAACCCTGTTTCTGACTCTTGCACTATAACCCCTATATTGAATGACGTTTCTCTGGTTCAAATACTGTTGGCACCTGACTAGACCCATAGTGAAGATCACAGAGACTTCTTTCTAGCTCCTCAAGTATCACATGCTTTAATAAACCAGGGAATTTCTACCTCCCTTTTCCCCTAAGAGTGGCTGAAACCTCAAAGAATCTGGCCAATGATTCTCCAAGAATGGGCCAAAGATTGAGTCTCAGAGATCAGGGGAGGGGTACAGAGTGGTGATTTATGTAAAGCAGAGCCTTGGATTAATTCTAAGTAAAGCAGCAACCTTTGCTACTACTTAGATGCTGCTGAACAGAGAGAGAGAAAATCATAAAACCAGGCTGTCTGGGTCTGCTACACATTTAGGCTACACTATCTCATTGTAGTAAATCTATACTTTCACAACTTCCTGACTCCCTAGGGGCAGCTAGGAAATACAGTGGATAGAGTACTGGGCAGGAAGACTTGGGTTGAAATCCAGCCTCAGACACTTACTAGCTGTGTGATCCTGAGCACATCACTTAGGCCTGTTGACCTCAGTTTCCTCATCTGTAAAATGATGCAGAAATAGAAATGGCAAACCATTCCAGTATCCTTGCCAAGAAACCCCAGCTGGGCTCATGAAGAGCCGGAAATGACTGAAATGACTGAATAACAACACAATTGACTCTCTCAGTCATCCTCCACAGCAGCTTTTCCAATTCTTTTTATTCTTCCCCAACCCACCCTCACTACTTGCTCCCACTCTTCATCCCCATTCACCTTCTCAACAGAGAAATTTGCCTCATATTTCACTGAAAAAAACAACAGGATGTTTATGGAGAGCTAGCATGTTCTCCTCACCCCCCATAAATTAGGAGCCTTTTTTTTCCTTTTTTGACACCATGGTCAAGTGAAGCAGTCCTCTTTCTGCCAGTTAAAGCAAACTCCTTTCCATGAGTAAATCACCCCATTCCAGCACATCATCTCCTCAGCAAACTGCCTATCTAGTGCTTCCTTTATTTCACTACTTTTCAGCATCTCCCACACTATCAATTCCTTCTCTGTTGCCACAAATGAAACCATTTCTCTTTAATCCTCAAAACAGTCACCTGATCAATTCAACTCAGGAGATATTGTCCAATATGCTTCTTCCATTTCTTGGCTAACCACCTAGAGATCCACATTTGCACCTTGTGTCCCCAACTCCTTTCCTTGGCTTTTTCTGAAATTCTCTGCAATCTAGCTCCCAATTTCAATGTTCAATGGAACCTCCTTTCTCCAAAATCACCAAAAATCTCAAAGCTGCTACATTCCACTAGCCCTTTATTCATCCTCATCCTTACTGACTTCTCTATCACCTCTGACACAGTCAATCACCCTTCTCTCTCTCTCTGTCCTGCTTTTAGTGACACTTCTCTCCTGGTTCTTCAAATTAAATTCATTCTCTTTCCCCCAACCCTACCCTCATCCTACTCGTTCTTTTTAAAATTACTTCATTTATTTTCAATTTCAACAGTCACTTCTATAAGTTTTAAATTTTCTCCCCCTCATTCCCCAAAATGGAATGCAATCTTATATGGGTTCTATACATACATTATTATTAAATACATCTTAACATTAGTCATGTTGCTTAGAAGAATTAAAAATGAATGGGAGAAATCATGAGAAAAATCAAAACAAAACATAACAAAAAAGGAAACTGAGTATTTCATTTTGCACTTCAACTACATAATTATTTCTCTGGCTATGGATGGCATTTTGCATCATGAGCCATTTGGAAATATGTTAGGTCCCTGTATTGATGTGAAGGGCTAAGTTTATCAGAAACAGTCCTTCCACACTGTGACTCTTACCATGTATAATGTTCTCCTGGTTCTGCTCCCTTCACTCAGCATCAGTTCCTATAAATCTTTCCAGGCCTATCTGAAGTCTTCCTGTTCATTTCTTATAGCACAATAGTATTCCATTACAGTCATATACCACAACTTGTTCAGCCATTCCTCAATTGATGGGCATCCCCTCCATTTCCAGTTCTTGGCCACCACAAAGAGAGCTGCTATAAATATTTTTGTACATGTAGGTACCCTTCCCATTCTTATAATCTCTTGGGGATACAGTCCTAGAAGCAGTAGTGCTGGGTCAAAGGGCATGCACATTTTTGTAGGCCTTTGGGCATAGTTCCAAATTGCTGTCCAGAATGGCTGGCTCAATTCGCAACTGAAACAACCATGAATTAGTGTTTCAACTCTCCCAGATCTTCTCCAACATTTATCATTTACCTGTTTTGTCATGTTAGACAATCTAATAGGTGTGGTGTGATACCTGAGAGTTGTTTTGATTTGCATCTCTCTAGTCAATAGTGATATAGAGCATTTTTCATATGACTATAGATAGCTTTAATTTCTTCCTCTGAAAACTGCCTGTTCGTATCCTTTGACCATTTATCAATTGAGGAATGACTTGTAGTTTTATAAATTTGACTCATCTCTCTATATATTTTAGAAATAAGGCCTTTATCACAGACCCTGGTTGTAAAAATTCTTTCCCAATTTTCTGCTTCACTCCTAATCTTAGTTGCTTTGGTTTTGTTTGTGCAAAAACTTTTCAATTTAATGCAATCAAAACTAGCCATTTTGTATTTCATAATGTTCTCTCTTTCTTGTTTGGTCATAAATTCCTCCATTCTCCATCAATCTGTCAAACTATTCCTTGCTCCCCTAAATTCATATATAGTATCAGCCTTTATAACTAGATTGTGTACTTATTTGGACTTTATTCTGCCACAGGTGTCAGGCACTGGTCTATGCCCAGTTTCAGCCACACTATTTTCCAGTTTTCCCAACTGTTTTTGTCAATAGTGAGTTCTTATCACAGAAGCTTGGGACTGTGGTTTTATTAAACAGTAGATGCTACAATCATTGACTATTTTGCTTTGTGTACCTAACCTATTCCACTGATCTACCCCACTATTTCTTAGCCAGTATTAAGTGGTTTTGATAACTGTTGCTTTGATAATACAATTTAAGATCTGGTATGAATAGGTCACCTTCCCTAGCATTTCTTTTCACTAATTCCCTTGATATTCTGGACCTTTTGTTCTTCCAGAAGAATTCTGATATTATTTCTTCTAGCTCTGTAAAAGTTTTTTGGTAATTTGGCATGGCACTGAATAAGGAAATTAATTTAGGAAGAATTATCATTTTTATTATATTAGCTTGGCCTACTCATGAGCAACTGATGCTTTTCCCAATTAGATCTGACTTTATTTGTGCAAAAAATGCTTTAAAATTGTGTTCAACGAGTCCCTGGATTTGTTTTGGTAGGTAGACTACCAGATATTTTATAGCGTCTACCATAACTTTAAATAGAATTTCTCTTCCTATTTCTTGCTGTGAGGCTGTTAGAAATAGGGAAAAATGCAGATGATTTATGTGGGTTCATTTTGTATCCTGCAACTTTGACAAAATTGTTTACTTAATTCCAAGTAGTTTTATACTAAATTCTCTAGGATTTTCTAAGTATATCATCATAGTGTCTACAAAGAGTGATAACTTGGTTTCTTCTTTAACTATTCTAACTCCTTCAATTTCTATTTTTTCTCTTACTGCTAAAGCTAACATTTCTAATAACATATTGAACAACAGTGGTGATAATAGACACCCTTGTTTCACTTCTGATCTTACTGGAAATGCATCTAACTTATCCTCACTACATATAATGCTTGCTGATGGTTTTAGGTAGATACTGCTTATTATTCTATTTATTCCTATGTCCTCCAGTGTTTTCCATAGGAATGAGTGTTATATTTTGTCAAAAGCTTTTTCTGCATCCATTGAGCTAAACATATGGTTTCTGTAAGTTTTGTTGTTGGTATGATCAATTATGCTGGTAGTTTTCCTAATATTAAACCTAATATTGAATCCCTGATATAAATTCTACCTGATCAAATTGTATTATTCTCATAAGTTGCTGTAATCTTTTGCTAATATTTTATTTATAATTTTTACATCTATATTCATTAGGGAAACTGGTCTATAATTTTCTTTCTCTGTTTTGTCTCTTCTCTGTTTAGGCGTCAACTCCATATTTGTATCATAAAAAGAATTTGGTAGGACTCCTTCTGGCCAATTTTTCCAAATAGTCTATATAGTATTGAAATTAACTGTTCTTTAAATGTTTGATTGAACTTGCTTGTAAATTCATCTGATCCTGGAGATTTTTCCTAGGGAGTTCACTGATGACTTGTTGAATTTCTTTTTCTGAGTTGGGATTATTTAATATTTTACTTCCTCTTCTGTAAATCTGGGCAATTCATATCTTTGTAAATATTTAATCCATTTCATTAAAATTGTCAAATTTATGGGCATACAGTTGGGCAAGTAATTTCTAATTATTTTTTTAATTTACTCTTCATTGGAAAGGAGTTCACCCTTTTCATCTTTGATACTGGTAATTCAGTTTTCTTCTTTCTTTTTCTTTGATCAAATTGACCAAAGACTTATCAATTTTATTGGGTTTTTTTTCATAAAACCAGCTCTAAGTTTTATTTATTAGTTCAATTAATTCTTAATTTTAATTTTATTAATCTCTCCTTTGGTTTTCAGTATTTCTAATTTGATATTTACTTGGGGATTTTCAATTTGTTCTTTTTCCAGCTTTTTCAGATGCATACCCAATTCACTGATATCTTATTTCTCTATTTTATTCACATAAGCACTCAGAGATGTAAAATTTCCCCTAAGAACTGCTTTCACTGAATCCCATAAGTTTTGTAGGCTACCTCATTATTGTCATTCTCTTGAATGAAGTTATTGATTGTTTCTATGATGTGTTTGACCCACTCATTCTTTAAGATGAGATTAGTTTCCATGAATTTTTGGTCTATTTTTCCAGGTACGTTTATTACATGTACTTTTTATTGCATCATGATCTGAAAAGGATGCATTGACTATTTCTGCCTTTCTGCACTGGATAAGGAAGTTTTAATGTCCTAGTACATGGTCAATTTTTGTGTATGTACCATGTACCATTGAGATAAAAGTATATACCTTTCTATCCCCATTCAGTTTTCTCCAGTGATCTATCATATCTAACTTTTCCAGAATTCTATTCACCTCCTTAATTTCTTTCTTGTGTATTTTGAGGTTAGATTTATCAAATTCAGACAGGGGGAGGTTGAGGTTCCCCACTAGTATAGGTTTGCTGTCTATTTCTTCCTGTAACTCCCTTAATTTCTCCTCTAAAAATCCAGATGCTATACCACTTGAAGCATATATGTTTAGTAATGATATTATTTCATTGTCTATGATACCTCTCGCAGGATGTAATTTCCTTCTTTATCTCTTTTGATTAGATCTACTGTTGCTTTTGCTTTGTCTGAGATGAGGATTGCTACCCCTGCTTTTTTTTAGATCAGCTGAAGCATAATATATTCTACTCCGGCCTTTTATTTTTACCCTGTTTATATCCCCATTTCAAATGTTTCTTACAAACAACACATTGTAGGATTTGGGTGCTTAATTCACTCTTCTATCCGCCTCTGTTTCAAGGGAGAGTTCATCCCATTCACGTTAACAGTTATGATTACTAACTCTGTCTTTCTCTCCATCCTATTTCCCTTCCCCACTGTATTTGCTTTTCTCTCTCTTTCCTTCCACCCCCTCAATTTTCCCTCCCCCAGTCCTTTTCCTTCCCTTTTCCCTTACAACTTGTTCCTTCTCTTCTAATCACCCCACTCTTTTCTTTCCCCTTTTCCCTCCTATTGCCTGTAGGGCAAATTAGATTTCTATAATTAACTGAGTATGTTATTCCCTACTTGAACCAAATCCAAGGAACGTAAATCTCAAACTATGCTTATCTCCCTCCCTTCTTTCCCTCTACTGTAAAATGTTTTTGTGCCTCTTCATGTGATGTAATTCACCCTTTTCTGCCTCCTCCCTTCCTCTTCTCCCATGACAATCCCTTTGCACCCTTTAATTAAATTATCATCATATATGTTAATTTATACCCACTCCTTCTATGTATATCCCTGCTAAATGTCATAATAAATATACAATTCTCAATATTAACAAGTATCATTCTCCCATATAGGGATCTAACTAGTGTGCCCGTATTGAATAACAAGTTGCTTGTTTTCCCATTTACCTTTTTTGACTCTCCTGAGTCTTGTATTTGAAGGTCAAATTTCCTATTGAGTTCTGGCACTGTCATCAGAAAAGTGTGTAAATTCCTTATTTCATTTAATGTCCATCTCCTTGCCTGAAAGATTATGCTTGGTTCTGCTGAGTAATTGATCCTTGGTTGCACCCCAAGCTCCTCTGCCTTACAGAATATCGTATTCCAATCCCTCTAATTTTTTAATGTAAATGCTATAAGGTCCTGTGTGATCCTGATCATGGTTCCATGACATTTTGTTTCTTTCTGGCTGGTTACAGTATTTTCCCCTTGACCCGATAGTTCAGGAATTTGGCAACAATATTCCTTGGCATTTTCAATTTGGCATCTCTTTCAGGAGGTGATTGGGGGGATTCTTTCTATAACTATTTTGCCCTCTGGATCTAGGACCTCATGGCAGTTTTCCCTGATGATTTCTTGGAAGATATTGTCCAGGCCCCCCCCCCCCTTTTTTTTATCATGGTATCTAGTAGAAAAATAATTTCTTTCCAGGATATATATTCCAGATCAGTTGTTTTTCCAATGGGTTATTTTACATTTTCTCCTATTTTTTCATTCTTCAGATTTGTTGGATTGACTGTTTATGCCTCATAGAGGCATTAGCTTCTACTTGCCCAATTCTAATTTTTAACAAATTCTTTTCTTCAGTTAACTTTTGTACCTCCCTTTTCATTTATTCAATTTTCACTTTCACAGTTATTTTCTCCAGGTAGGTTTGTACCTCCTTATCCACTTGGCCAATTTACTTTTTAAGGAGATGTTCTCAGTGAATTCTTTTTTAATTGTGTCAGTTGTATTTTTAAAATCACTGGTCAATTTTTCTTCTACCTCTCAAATTTGACTTTTAAAATCCTTCCTGAGCTTTTCCAGGAATGTTTTGTGGGCTTGAGAGCAGTTTATATTCCCTTTTGGGGTTTCAGGTGGGGGTATATTGTCCATGCTGTCCTCTTCTGGATTTGTATTTTGATCTTCCCTGTCCCTATAGTAACATTCTAGGGTCTATGCTTTTCTGATGTGCTTCTGGCTCATGGTAATTGACATTTTCCTAGCTTTTAAAGTGGATTTCTGCTTCTGGGACACAAGAGGCTCTATCCCAAGTTTCTGTGCTTGGAGTTTGGGTCCTGGTTACTACACCTTTGTGTATTGTGACCTCAGGTTCTTTTAGTTAGAATCTATATAATGCTGTAGTTTACTTGGTGCTAAGTTGGCTTGCATGTGCCAAGGCAAAGGCCAGGTGAAGTCTTTCTGAGTTTCCCTGAAGTTACACTTAAGATCCTGGTGTGAGGTATTGGGGAGGGAGGGGTGGTCTGGTCATCGGAGGTCTTCTCCCCTCCTAGGGCTGCACTAGATAACAAGCAGGCTCAGTGGCTGGTGAACCTGTCTGCACTGGTGTTTTGTCCAATTGCCTGGCTATGCTAAGGCATGCTTAGGGTCCTGGTGTTGGCCCTTACCGACCTCCACCCTACTAGTACTCAGGATCTCTGCTGGTCTGCTGAGGTGGAGCCTGATGGGTCACTTCTGGTCCTGCACTGGTCCCCTTCAGCCACAGCAAGAGGGAACCTTCCCATCAATCTCCCTAGCCTCCTGAGCTGAAAGACTTTATAACCTTTCTGCTGGCTCTACTATTTCAGGACTTTTCCCGGGACAGTATTCTCTGTGTTTTTCAAGGTCAACAAGGGAAGGAGAGAGCATTTACAATGTACTCCACCATCTTGGCTCCTGGAAGTTCAAGTAAGTGACATTTAGCCTGTGACCTGTTATTCTAAGGAGTGGCTGCTACTGCTACTGTGGGCCTCTCTGAGTTCTGCAGTACTCTAGTCCTGTCCTGAGAAGTTTGGGAATCCTCACTATTGCTTCTGACTGAGTCCACCCTCAGCTCTTGGACCTCTGGTATGGCTGAGTCAGTGCTACTGTAGGTCATGTGCTGTGCACTCCCCCATTCCCCGAGGAATAGATCCTTCCCATCCACTTTCCAGGCTCTCCTGGGCAGGAAATCTGCCAGACTCTGTCTTTCAGTGGACTGTGCTACTCTGAAATTTATTCAGACTCACTTCTTAGCAGTATCTGAAGGAGTCTGTGGGAGAGCTCAAGTGAGTCCCTGCTTTCACTCTGCCTTCTTGGCTCTGTCCCCTCTTCCTATTTCCCTAATTCTCTTCAAGGCATCCTCCCATTAGTGCAGGGTCACAAAGGAGGTATTATGAACTCACTGACTCTCACACATTCACACTCCTGACCATCATATTCAATTTGCTGCAAAGTCCTGTGATTCCACCTTGGTAACACCTCTGTCATATACTCCCTTTTCTCCCAGTACTGGAACTGTTTTGGTTCAGACCCTAATCACCTCACACCTGAGGTATTATAAGAACTTGTTGCTTGCTTCAGCTGCCTCCCCTTGCTTCAGCCATTGTTCCACTCACTTGTCAAAGTTCATCTTCCTAAAGTTCTATAACTGACCATGTCACCATGGTCAACAACTTTCTGGGGCTCCCTAGCAAAAGGATCAAATATAAAATCCTCTCTAGGGCTGTTAATCACCTACCCCTTCATCATCTCCTCTTCTCCTACTCTCCTAATTTTCTTTCACCTTATTTTCACACCAAATATGTTATACTTCAGTAGTAAGGGCCTCCCTTCTAATTTGTGAACAGGACACTCCACCTCCTACCTCCATAGGTTTTCCTCATCATCCCATTGATGAGAATGCTCTCCCTGGCTTTCCTAAAGCCACAGCTAGAGCTCACCTTCCACAAAGAGCCTTTCTAGGCTCCTTCACTTTGGGGCCTCCCCCCCTCAATGAGCTCTAATTTGCCAGGGTCATAACAGGTTTTGACACTGTTGTTGGCATCTGTCTGCCCCACAAATCTGTGAGCTCCAGGACAGCAGAGGATGTTTTTTGTATCTCTTTAAATCCTTGTTGCTTAGCAGAGGGTCTGGCACATCCCAGGGATCTAAATGCTCACTGACTTTTAGACACCCAACCTCTTTTGCATTTTCAGAGGAGATCCATGTCCACAAACACCAAACAATGACTATTTATAGGATGATAGATTTATGACTGGAAGAGAGATTAAAGGCCATTTTACTCATTTTACAGATGGTGAAAGTAAGGTCCAGTGGTTCAATGACTTGTCCAGGATCCCAGGGTCTCAAAAAGAATTCCATGTCAGATCTTTAAGCCCCCAAATCTAACACTAACTTCACCCTCATACCTGGAAGACTCTTGTAATCTCAGCTCTCATACCTACTTTCCCCTCACTCACCTGGATGGCAGCTCCTCAGGCTTTCTTGCTCCATCAGCCATGATGCTTCCCTTTCCTCCAAATAAAAGATGAGATCTTGTCTAGGAACTGGCAGACCTGTGCATGGTTAATCAGGGATGAGAATGGAGAAAACCTTGTAATTTAGTTTCCTTTAGAGAAAAGAGAGTGTTTGCAAAGCTAGAGAATCACTCCATCATGTTCACACAAATCTGGCTGTATTTTACCATTAAATCTTGTAATGCAACTAACCCAAAATAGGATGTGCCAGATCAGCCTTGAGGTCCAGCAAAAGGGTCCTTGATGAATCAGATTTAGCCCTGGTCCCTCCCCTGCTCCTCATTCCATGAAACCTAAAAAACCTTCATTCAGGGAGTCATTACCTCTGCTGGTCACACTGTCCTGCTGGGGAACTCAATGAACCTCAGTTAGTCTAACTATGATTCTGGGCAGTCGGTTATTCCTACCATTGAAAGGGGCTTTCAAGAAAGGCCACAGGATGGTTTCCAGAATCCTCAAGCAAAGTTTCCAAAGCATTGATTTTGGGAACTTTGGGGAGAGGTGGGGAGAAGATCATGGGTCAATTTGGAGTCAGAAAATTTGGTCTTGGTGCCCCTTCTTCAATGGAAGATCGACCCATTGCACAGCTTCCATTACCTA
The DNA here is from genome assembly GCA_028658325.1 of Potorous gilbertii. Lineage (NCBI taxonomy): Eukaryota > Metazoa > Chordata > Mammalia > Diprotodontia > Potoroidae > Potorous > Potorous gilbertii. The sequence goes on along the minus strand of CM053771.1, from coordinate 2,924,461 downwards.
GAAATTAAAGGCAGCTGGTAGAGCAGGGGAGACAGTCCTGGACCTGGAGTCAGGAAGGCCAGGGTTTAAATCCAGCCTCAGATAGTTAGTAGTGGTTTGTTGCTGTACAAGTCGCTTAACTTCTGTTTGCTCTAGTTTTCTCAAATGTCAAAGGGGGATAATAGTATCACATAATGACATGATACTATAAAGAGAGCACTGAGCAGAACAGCGAGGGAATAGCAGTTGAACAGAAATGCTTATTCCCTTCCTTCCTTCTCACCATCTGGGCTGGAATTTGGGGCAATGGAAAGGAAGAGGAAGGACAAAAATGCCCTACCATGCACAGCCGGGAGCTGGGAGCTACAAACTGAGACTTCTCACAAAGAAGAATGTCCTAAATACTTGACCCCTCCCAAAGAGGAAGGGGGTACAGGGCAAAGCCACCAGAGCAGTGTGCAGACACAATTCATGTCCAGGGAGAGACTGGACTGCAGGACACCTGACATGCTTCAACACTGATCTGATCTTAGATCTCAAACTACCTGGAAGAGAGAGTTTCAGGAGCAAGGAGGAAACCTCCACATTCTCCTCACCCAATATAATGACATTTTATAGGAAACCTGGGCTTCAGGAGGACCCTGTCTCTAGGACAGGAGGGCAGCACTTTTCCCTTTCTAGTAATTGATAAATGCTCCAAAGCCAGCATACTCAGGAATGAAGATATTCCCTTTGAATCAGACTTTGAGTGGCCAGAGGAAGTGTCCTTACCCAGGGAGAGCAAGTTCCCAGCATTCTCCAGCATGACCTGCTTGTACAACTCCTTCTGAGGATGGTCTATGAGGCCCCACTCCTCTGGGGTGAAGTCCACAGCCACATCCTGGAATGTCACCAACTCCTAAACCATCAAAAGTCACAAGACTTAGAGCTGAAAAGACTCCAGAATTCATATAGTCTCACCAGCATCAAGTGAGAGGAGAAAAGTGAAGCAATAAAAGAGGATTTACTCAAAGGTTGCACTCTTGATGAGTGTCAGAGTCAATACTTAAAACCCCAGTCACTAAGAATCCAATGGAATACTGAGAAAAGCAGTAGGCATGGACAGATGAAATAACTCTGAGAAAGGTTTTAGTATGGAATATGCCTCCTTACAGAATGGGTTATGAAAGTGTGTGTCCTTACTGTGAGGGGAGAAGAGAGGGAGAAGATGATGTGAAATTCCTTCTTTCTCAGATTCTGTGAGGTGTTTGTGAGAATCTCACAAGTACACAGTATTTGGGGAAGGGGCAGAAATTTTTGTGTGATTATAGAAAAAAGAGGAAAGAAAAAGAAAAGATCCAATTCATTTCCTGAGAAGCTGAGAGAAAGTCTTAGCTGGATAAAATGTGAAAATGATTCCCAAGACATGCTAATACAATCTGGACTGACTGAGGGATACGACTTTCCAGTCAAGTGAAGCAGAATTATCTTTTAGTATTTAGAGGTTTTGAGGCTACGCTGGGTAATCATACTATGCTGGGTCATGGTGAAAAGATGTTACGCCTCTGCTTTATGATGGTTTTCATTCAACAACAGTATGTATTTCTTCATTATTAAACTGAGCTACCACAGCTGGTCATTTTTGTTGTTCTTTGTGCTCAAGGATGACCAAACGACATCCCTATGTCACACCCCATTCTCCAGCTGCAAGAAAGGGAAACCCAACCTTAGATTACACTACTCAACTTGGACAATCTCCAGTTGAAGAAAAGATGAAAAAGCAGCTAATCCACTAAGACTGCAATGAGAAATTCATATTTCCACCAACCGCCTTTCTCCAGCAGCCAGAAAGGGGAACTTAGCTTTGAAAACAGTCTTATAATGCAATGATTATTTTAGTCTTACAAATATATGTGTCTTATTCTAAATAATCCGCTACTAAATGATGAAGTTGTATCAGTCTGTATATTCACTACATCTATAGATAACTCAGACATAAGAGAATATCTACATTAGTCTGGCTTAGATGGTAGGGATAGTTTTTCCCCCAAAGAAGGGAACTTAATCCTACAATCAAACTAAAAATGAATCAAAGCAATTACATACCTCCTGATTTAAAGGTTCTTTTCACAACCTCATGAGTTGTATGTATATTTTGTACCATGTACCATCAAGGTAAGTGAACTTATTCACCTGTTTAAATTTGTCCATTTGCTGTAACCAACACATGGCACTATCCTGAATGGTGGAGAACCTCTATCTTTTAAACATAAACACTTTTTATTTTCCTCCCAATTACATGTTAATTTTTTTTTTTAACATTTTATCCCAAAGAGATCATCAAAATGGGAAAAATACTCACATGTACAAAAATTTTTGTAGCAGCTCTTTCTATGGTGGCCAAGAACTGGAAATTGAGGGTTTGCCCATCAGTTGGAGAATGGCTGAACAAGTTGTGGTATATGAATGTAATGGAATGCTATTGTGCTATAAGAAATGATGAGCATGCAGACTGCAGAAAAACCTGGAAAGGCTTATAGGAACTGATGCTGTGAGAAGTGAGCAGAACCAGGAGAACACTACACAGTAACGGCCACAGTGGGTGATGACTGACTGAGAGAATTCACTCTTCTCAGTCATGCAAGGATGTAAAACAATTCCAAAAGGCTCATGATGGAAAATGACATCCACAGACAAAGAAATATGGATTCTGAATGCAGATTGAAGCAGATTATTTTTTTTTGTTCTGCTTCATGTTTTTCTCATGGTTACTCCAATTTGTTCCAATTCTATACAACACAACTAATATGAAAATATATTTAAGAGGAATGAATATGTAGGGCCTATATCTGATTTTATGCTGTCTTCAGAAGCAGGGCAGGCAGCGATTGAAAATTTAATACTTACAGAAGTGAATGCTGAAAACTAAAAATAAATAAACTTTTAAAATAAAGAAAAAAAATTATCATTTTTTTCCGTTTCAGTTCCAAATTCTATCCCTCATTCCCTTCCTTGCCTCCCCCTTCCCTGAGACAGTAAACAATCAAATATCTGTTATCTGTGTGCAATCATGTAAAACATTTCCATAATAGTCATTTGGTAGAGGAAGACATTAAAAAAGAAAAAGACTGAAAGTGAAAAATACCATGTTTCAGTCTCTATTCAGTCAATATCAGTTCTTTCTCTGGAGGTGGACAGTATACTTCACTTGTCCTTTCAGACTTTCTGGGATCACTGTATTGCTGAGAATAACTAAGTCATTCACAGTCCTTCAATGAACAATATTGCTGTTACTGTGTACAATGTTCCCCTGGATCTGTTCACTTCATTTTGTATCAGTTTACGCATGTCTTTCCACAATTTTCTGAGACTATCCTGCTTGTCATTTCTTATACCACAATAGTATTTTATTACAATCATATACCACAGACTTTAGTCATTCCCAAATGAATGGGTATCCCTTTGATTTCCTATGTTCAGATAACACAAAAAGCTGCTATAAATATTTTTTGTACAAATAGATGCTCCCTACCCTCCGACATACATTTTTGATGTCTTTGGAATACAGACCTAGCAGTGGCACTACTGGATCAAAGGGCATGCAGAGTTTCACAGCTCTTTGGGCACAGTATCAAATTCCTCTCCAGAATCAATCCACAATTCCACCAACAGCGCATGATTGTCACAGTGTTTCCACGTCAACTCCAACAGCCATCATCTTCCCTTTTTATCACAATATCCAATCTGATAGGTATGAGGTGAAAAGTTATGGTTGTGTAAATTGGTATTTGTCCAGCTGATGGTGATTTAGAACATTTTTACAAGACTATACATAGTTTTGATTTCTTTCTCTAAAACCTGCCTCCTCGCAACCTTTACCATTTATCAGTTGTGGAACGACTTCTATTTTGAGAAATTAGACTCAGGTAGCTACGTATTTAAGAAATCAGGCATTTATCAGAGGTATTTGTTGGAAAAAATTTCCCCTAATTTTCAGCTTTCCTTATAATTTTGGTTGAATTGCTCTTTTAATTTTATAGTACCACAACTATTGATTTTACATTTTATAATGTTCTCTATCTCTTGTTCGGTCATACTCTCTTCCTTTATCCATAGATCTGAAAGATAAATGATTCCACGCTCTCCTAATGTGCTCTTGGTATCACTCTTCATGGACAAATTACGTACCCATTTTGACCTTATCTTGGCATGCACTGTGAGATGGTGGTCATTACCTAGTTTCTGCCATTGTGTTTTTGTGAAATAATGAGTTTTTGTCCAAATGCCTAAATATTTGGGTTTATCAAATACCAATTTACCAAGGTCATATACTATAATTTGTAAGTAATGTATTCCACTGATTCATCACTCTCTCTCACAGTCAGTACCAGATTGTTTTGATAATTACCACTTTCTAATACAGTTTGAGATCTGATATGGCGAGACCACCTTCCTTCATATTCTGTTCCACTGATTCCCTTGATAGCCTAGACTTTTTGGAGAACTGCTATTTTCTTGTTATTAGTGTCAGGCCAAAATTAGCACAAGCATCAGAGAATCAATCTACCTTTTGGTATTCAGTGACATGGCAATTTATTGTGGAGGGTTCCTTCATATAATAAAAAAGCAAAGTTTAATAACTTTAAGTTGTATTTCAGCTAATTCATGAGAAAGACACTGATAGATTTTTCAAGAGAAATTAAAGACCTAAACATACCTCTACAGCTCTGGAAATTTGAGAGAACAAAAGTCAAGAGAATGAGTTAAGAAGCCTACTGACTGACCATATACAGGAGAGTTTGGCAACACCTGAAAATACCTTGATATCTGGAAGATGTCTCTATTTCCAATCTTCCACAATGTCTGTATGGCCAATGTGCACTGAACGTGATGGTCTTCCATTTTCTTCATTAGGCTATCTTTCACTTTATCAGAGATTTTGATATTTGGGAATAATTCTCCATCATAGGCATAAAATTGCCCTTTACTTTTTTATCATTCTGATTTCTTCTAAAAACACCTAATTCATGGTCTATTTTTAACCCATATATCAACTTTCATTTTCTTTATTCTATTATTTTACTTTGGAACAATTAAGGTATTTATTGATCTTTTACACTTTTTGAAATTCCCAAGAATTTATAATTCTTTTTTCTCCCATTGGAGCCTCTTGAGTCACTATCCTTCCTTGCACAGTACTCATCACATGGGCTTTCACTGAAGGAAGGCAGTCCTCTTTCTGACTGATAACTGATCCCTGATTCCTTAAGTCACACCCAAAAAAAGCTATTCCAAATCTCTTTCCTTTGCAAGCCTCCCACATCCATCACTCCCCATCATGGGATAGGGTTATGAACTCCAAACCTCCATGGGAGGAGAAAGCTCATTTCAGACATATGGTTTCTCACCTGGCTCAACATCTTTAGGACTTCCCTGACTGCTCCATTGTGCCCTTTAAATGGGGTACCTTCTCTTCTCTCCAATCTGTTTTCATGATTTTTTTGTATGTTGTCTTCCTCTGTTAGACTGCCAGGTCCCTGAGGCTAAGTGCCTTCTGAAAGCCACCAGGAGAAAGACTTTCAAATACCCTGCAAAGGACACTGAAATATGCAAGACTATTCCAAAGCCACTACAAATGAGGAGAGGATGGAAGAAAGAGCAGTGATGCTCAGTATGCAGTCCAGGGAGACCTATCCTGAAAATGTGAGCTCAGTAATGTGGGACAAAAAGTGGATGCTCAATGATAAAAAAAAGAGATAAATATATTTAGAAAGAAAATGAGAACTGAAGAGATTTGTTTCTTCGCACCCCATTCAACTTTTACAAAAATTAACCATGGTCTAAGTCAAAAAGGTACTGTAAACAAATGTAAAAAAAAGCAGAAATTATCAACACATCCTTTCATTCCCTAATAAAATAAGAATGGAAATTAGTTCAGAGACCACAATAGATTCAAACCCAAATGGAGACACTGATATTTTCACTTTTCATACTATACTAATAAAATTATGGGAGCAACTAGGTGGCAGAGTAGTAGAATGATGAGTCTCGAGTCAGCAAATTCTGAGTTCAATTATGACCTCAAACTCATACTGGCTGAGCGATCCTGGATAAGTCACTTGACTGTTTGTCTCAGTTTCCTCATATGTAAAATGAGCTGGAGAAAAAGAAAACCACCCCAATCTTGGCCAAGAAACCCCCAAATGGGCCAAAAAGAGTTGGACAAGAGAGAAAAACATCAATAACAACAACCACAAAGTTAGGAAGGTGATATCTAAGAGGGCTGAAGAGAAGAAAGGCCTTCAATAACAAGGGCCTGATGAGGAGCAGTGAGGGCTATGGGGGGCAGCACCTCCAAACTCCAACATCCAGTATAAAGCAGCGCTCATCAAAACCTCCTGGAATTGCTAACATAAAAGAAGTCAGAGATGAATGAATGGAACAGATTCAAGAAGGGAGATTCAGAATCACTGGAATTAAGTAACTCAGTGCTTGATAAAGTGGAAAACAGACTTCTTATGGTGAAAAGAAACTGCTGAGAAAACTGGAAAAGTCAGGAAGTAAATGAGGATTGGCTCTACAAGGCATTCTATACGGCTGTCGTTGTTGCTCAGCTATTTTAATCATGACCCTCATGACCTCATTGGGTAATTTCTTGGCAAAAAAATTATCAAGGAAAATAGCCCTGACACTTCAGTGTCAGAGGACAAAACCAAAAATTAAAAGAAACCACACGTCCTGTAAATGATCCCAAACCTCCCAGGAATACTTTAACTAATTCTAGAGCTCAAAGGTCAAGGAGAAAAAGAGTACAAGCAGCCAGAAAAGCAACTCAAATGTCAGGGAGTTCCAGTCATGCTAACACAAAATTGAGTAGCTTTTAGAATTAAAAATCAGAGCATATGGAATATGACATTCAGCACGGCAAAGCAACTAGGATTACAACCAAGCATCACATACTTGCTTCACCCCCACACCTAGAAACCTCTTGTAATCCAGATTTCATACCTGCTCTCCCCTCCTCACCTGGCCTGAACCTCAGGCCTTCTTGCTCCAGCTGCCAGGATGCTTCCCTTTCCTCAAAGTAAATAAGCAATTCTTCTCTGGGAACTGGCATCCCTGGCCATGCGGAATGAGGGATGAGGATGGAGAAACACTTGGAATTCAGTTCTCTTTAGGGAAAATAGTGTGCATACAAAGCTATCTCATTTTGAGAATCACCCCACCCTGTCACACAGATTTATGTTAACCTGGCTTAGTTTACAGAGCAAGCTTTTCCCACAGAAGGGAATTTAATCCTACAATCACACTAAAAATAAATCAAGGTAATTAAATACTACCTGATTTAAAGGTTATTTATTTTCACAACCTCTTCATCTATATGTACATTCTAGAAAGTATATTGTCAAGGTAACTGAACTTATTTACAAGATTCAAAATTTCTCCATTTGCTGTGATCAATGGCTCCTCATATAGTGCCATGCAGGAGAACCTCAATTTTTTTTTACATTTTTAAAAATATATATATATCTTCATCTCCCCCCCCATTACATGTTATAACTTTATAATGTTTGGTTCTTTCCTGCTGAATTCCAAATTCTACCCCTCTTTCCCTTCCTTCCCTCCCCCCTCCCAGAGACAGTAAACAATCAGATATATCTGTGCAATCATGTAAAACATTTCCATACTAGTTATTTTGTATAGGAAGACTTGAAAACAGAGAACACTGAAAGAAAGAAAGTATCAGTTCACTCTCTGAAGGTGGAGAGGATGTTTCATCATAAGCCTTTGGGAGTGTTCGATCACTAAAGTGCTGAGAATAGCTGAGTCATTCACGGTTCTTCATTGAAAAATATTGCCAGGGCTGTAGAGTCTCCTGGTTCTGTTAACTTCACTTTGCATCAGTTCATATTAAATCTTTCCAGGTTTTTCTGAAAGTATCCTGCTTGTCATTTCTTATTTCATTACAATCATACACCACAATTTGTTCAGCCACTCCCAAACTAATGGGATTTTCTGTTCTCAGCCACCATAGAAAGAACTGCTATAAATATTTTTGTACAAATAGTTCCTCCCCCAATATACACTTTTTGTGAGGTCTTTCAGATACAGAACTAGCTGTGCTATTGTTGGATCAAAGGATATGTACAGTTTCATAGCTCTCTGGGCAGTTTTCAATTCCTCTCCAGAATGGTTTGATCAGTTCATAACTCCACCAACATTAGTGTCAGTTTTCCCACATACCTGCCAATGTCCATCATTTTCCTTTTTTTGTCATATTAGCCAATTTTATAGGTGCAAGTTGGTACCTCAGAGTTGTTTAAATTTCCATTTCTCTAATCAATAGTGATTTAGAACATTTTTATATGAGAATGATTTGATTTCGTTGTCTAAAAATTGTCCGTCTATTTTCTTTGATCATGTATTAGTTGAGGAATGACTTGTATTTTTACAAATTAGACTCGGGTCTCTATATATTTAAGAAATGATACCTTTGTCAGAGATACGTTTTAGAAAAAATTTCCCCTAGTTTTCTGCTTTCCTTATAATTCTGGTTGCATTGCTTTGTGTGCTGAAACATCTTAATTTTATGTGATCAAAATTATTGATCTTACATATTATAATGTTCTCTATCTCTAATTTGGTCATAAACTCTTCTGTTACCCATAGATCTGAAAGATAAATGATTCCATGTTCTCCTAATTTGCTCATGGTATCACCTTTTATGTATAAATCATGGACCCATTTTGACCTTATCTTGGTATAGAGTATGAGATACTGATTATAATTTGTAAAGAGTTAGTATGTAATAATTCCCCAAATAAGAAAGTATCCTACCTGAATCCTTTTATGAAACAAATATAGACCTAATACTTAAAACCGGGAGAGATAAAACACAGCAAGTAACTACAAGGCAGTATCACTGATGAAAAGTGACACAAAAATGTTCAACAAGAAACTCTCAATACGACAGCAGAGCAGCAGAGAATTCCAGAACACCCTGGAGACTGACATGAACTCACAAGAGGGAAGGGAGCTGAGCATCATACAAAGTAACAATGTTGCACAATGAACCACGGGAATGACTGAGCTCTTCTTGGCGTTTCAATGGTCCAAGACATCCCAAAGGAACCATGACGAAGTGTCATGTGCCTCCAGACAAAGTACTGACGGCGTACAAGTAAAGAACAAAGCGTACTATTTTTTTCTTTCTTTCTTTCTTCCTTCCTTCCTTCTAACTTTGCTCAAGTTTTCTTCCACAAAATGAATATTATGGAAATTTTTCCAATGATTACACATATATAACCCACTTCAGATAGCTTCTCATCTCAAGGACTGGTTAGAGAGGGAGTGTGGGAAAGAATTTGGAACTTAAGACAAACAGCGGTTATCAAAAATAGTTTTAAATGTCATTGCAGAAAAGTATTATTTAAATGACTCCAGTGAATTAGTCAAAAACATTCACTATGATCAAATGGGATTTCTGCCAAGCATGCTATTTCAGCATTAGGAAAACATAATTAATCAGATTCAAAACCAGAGCATCCAAAATCACATGGTCAAGTGAATGAAGAGAAAAAATCTTTGACAAAGTACAACACTCATTTATGCTAAAAACACAACAAAATGTATCAGCATAGCGGGGCCTTTGTCAATATTACTACAACATTTACCTAAAATCAAAAAGCAAGTATACATGAAATGGCAATACATTAGAATCCTTTTCAATAAACCTGGAAGTGAAGCATGGATGCCTCCCCTCTCCACTGTTATTTGATACAATTCTGGAAATGCCAGAGAAAGGAACGAAAGGAAAGCAAACAGATAAAGAAGAGGTTGAGTGATCCCCATATGCCCGTGATATAAAAGTTGACTTGGGAAATCCCGGAGAATCAGCAAAGATATCGAGAAAACACAGCTTAAGTGAAGCTGCACTGACAGAGTAAGTCCTCCAAATCAACAGCATTTCTATTATGTTAGTAATAACCATATTGATAAAATGCAATAAGGAATAAGGGAAAGAGAAATCCCCTTCCAAGTAAGTAAAATCTGCATACAGTGTTTGGGGATGGGCCCCGCAAAGACCAGTACAGTTGTATAGATTCAAGTATAAATCGACTACTTACAGACAGGAGAGATGCCCTAAACAGCAGGAGGGACAGTCGGTGCTCACGGCTTGGGTGAGGCAAAATCATAAAAATGACAACACCGGTGTTAGCCAAAACAATTTACCCTTTTAGTGCCCTACTAATAAAGTGACGTGGTCAGCGAGGCGGCAGAGTGGAAGGAAGGCTGGGCCTGGAGTCAGAAAACTGGAGTTCAGCTTTGGCCTCCGCCCCTTTCTGGTTGTGGGAGAAGTCACTTAACCCTGTTTGCCTCAGTTTCTTCATCTGTTAAATGATGCGGACAGGGAAATGACAAACCATTCCAATAGCTCTACCAAGAGAATCCCAAATAGGGTAACAATGAGTACAATTTGTAAGGACAAAGATGGAACAACACTTCCAGAACACTTTTATAAAGCGGCAGTCATCAAAACCATTGGACTTTGGTAAAATAACCATGAGAGACAAATCAACAGAAGAGATTAAACAAAGGAGATGCAGAAACAAGAGAACTCAATAACCCAGGGTTCGATAAAGTGGAAAACAACTAACTTGTGCAAAACCAGCTATTTAGCTTAAAAAAAAAAACTACTGAGAAAACTAGAAGGAAAGTCAGGGAGGAAATGAGGCTTACACCAAGATCTTACACCATACTCTACAATACATCCACAGGGATGTTACTGCTGACGTTCAGTTGTTTCCAACATATCCTATTTTTTATAATCTCATTTGGGGTTTTCCTGGCAAAGACACTGGAATGCTTTGCAGTTTCCTTCTCCAGCACATTTTACAGATGAGGAACAGAGGCAAACAACGTTAAGTGACTTGTCCAGGCTCATACATCTAGTAAGTGTTTGAGGTCAGATTTGAACTCAGGTCTCCCTGACTTCAGACTGGGGCCTCTATGCACTGTGCCATATAGCTGTCCCTTCTAAATGGATATGTGATCTTAATATTAAAGATTATACTATCTAAAATATTAGGAGAGAAATAGATCATGTACCTTTCACAGGAACAAGCAGGAGATGTATTCTGGGCCAAACAAGAGAAAGAAGCAATTATAAAAATAAAATAGAAAACTTTGATGATTTGAAAATGAAAAGGTTCTTCTGCACAGACAACATTGTCTAGGACAAGAATCCAAGATAAGAAAGTGTTGGGAAACAAAACCAAACACTTTGGCATGAAATTTCTGTGATAAGGGTTGGTGTCTAAGATATGCCAACAACTAATAGAAACAAGACTAACAGCCATTCCCCAATAGATAAATGGTCAAAGGATGTAAACAAAGAATTCTCAAAAGAAGAACTGCCACATATTCCCAACTACAGAAAAAATGCTCCAAACCAGTAATAAGAGAAAGGTAAACCAAACAACCTGGAGGCTTCATGACAAAAATGACAAAAACTGGCAGCAGCCCATGTTGGAGTCGTGTGGAAAGATGGGTACACTAAGACAATGTTGGGAGGGCTAGGAAATGGTAGAAGGTCATGAAGGTCTGAGTTCAAATCCAGCCTCAGACACTTACTATGTGACCCTGGTTGGTAAGTCATTGAACCTCTGTCTGCTTCAGTTTCCTGAACATAGTAGACAGAGGTAACCAGCCCCAAACCCCTCTCCAGTCTTCTTCCACCTTTCTCCCCACCT
>CM053771.1:2870572-2912250 GCA_028658325.1 Potorous gilbertii | reverse complement strand
CAGCGGGCACCTTCGGGGGCATCGGGCACCCTCGGGGGCACCGGGCAGCCTCGGGGGCAGCGGGCAGCCTCGGGGGCAGCGGGCACCTTCGGGGGCATCGGGCACCCTCGGGGGCACCGGGCAGCCTCGGGGGCATCGGGCACCCTCGGGGGCACCGGGCAGCCTCGGGGGCACCGGGCAGCCTCGGGGGCAGCGGGCACCTTCGGGGGCATCGCGCCTCGCGGTGCCCGATGGGAGGGGTCTGGTTAGTTGGACTTTTAGGAGCCACCACGGGGTGGGAGGAGACCCTGCGGCCGGGCTCCCTCGGCCACGCCCCCATGGACAAACGGTCCAAGATCTGAAAAGGCCGCTTTTAGGTGAGGTGGTCCGCACTATCTACGGCCATACGGAGTCAAGTGCTGTCTCCATCGCCAGCGAACAGCGAGAACAGATTACAACAGCCGGGGCGCCGCCCCCACCGCGAGATTGGCCGGTGTGACAGAAGAGGAAGTGACCAAGGGTGTAGGAGACGTGGGGAACCTGGGACGCTAATGCATCGTTGGTGGAACTGGGAACTGACTGAACCATCATGAAGAGCGGTTGGGCAGTGCCCGAAGGTCTGCACAGCCATGCGGAACCTTTGACCAAGCAATTCCGCGGCTCAGTTTGTATCTAGCACCTACAAGTGCAAAAATATCTATACCAGCTTCTTTACTGGTGGCAATGAATTGAAAATTGAGGCGATGCCCATTGATTGGGGAATGGCAAAGTTGTAACATGATTATTGAGAAAATATTACTATACTGTAAGAAATGATGAACAGGATTCTCTCAGAAAATTCTGGAATAACTTACATGAATTTATGCAAAGTGAAATGAGGAGAAAGATGAATATTGCCCATAGGAGCAAAAAGATTGTATGGTAATACAGAAAAACTAGTTAATTGTCTTAAAGTCATATCTACATGAAAATATAAAAAATATCCTTAAGAAATACTAATCACAATCTGGACTGAACTCAGTGGTATGACTGTTTCCATCCAAATGAAGAAGAGGTTTCTTGTCGTAGAGTTGTTTCAGTCATCTCTGATTTTGTGACCCCATCTGGAGTTTCCTTGGCAAAGACACTGGAATGGTTTGCTATTTCCTTCTCCAGTTCATTTTACAGTGGAGGAAATTGAAGAAAATAGGGCTAAGTGACTTGCCCAGGGTCACACACCTAATGAGTGTCTGAGACTGGATTTGTAATCAGGTCTTTCCTGCCTGCTGGTCCAGTGCTCCATCCACTGTGCCACCTGGCTGCCCTGAAGAGGGAAACTCTTATGCTGTCTTATGTTGAGGGCATGAAGAAGCTCTGGGTGTGATGTGTCGGAGAGGAAACATTTTGTGCCTTGGTTGTGGATTGTTTCATCTGTTAACAGCACCTCCCCTCTCTAACTTCCCTCTTTCTATGGAAGGCACCACCCCCTTCCCAACCTCCCAGCTTCACTGGGCTGTCACTCTCCTGCACTCTCTTTCCCAACACTTGCCCAGTCAGCTGCCCAAACTCACCTTGGCTGCCTTCATTCTGTCTCTTTAATCTGAGCCCTCCTCTCTGCTTTCACAGCAACCACCTCCTTTAAGACTTCATCACATCTTCCCCTAGGTTGGTGCAACAGGCTCTGTGCTAGGATGGGCGTGACTCTAGGTGGTTCCTGGGAATTCTAGATTGAACAACTTCAGACCCTTCCAAGTATTTTAACAGTTCAGAATAGATGTGCTTAGTCAGAAGAGGAGAAGAATATTCTAAAAGCATCAACACAGAGGGCACGCACAACTGAATCAACTCAGTCACTTATCAGCTTCCATCCCTTCAGCAAGGGCTCTTAACAAGCAAGCCTTTTGGTGTTTGCATAACCAGCTATACTATAAAGAATAGCCACCTTTTTTCCTTTGCGGCCAGTACTGGATAAACACTAGCAGCTGAATTGTGAATGCCACTCCTTCCCTTCAAGGCCAGGTGTGGTTTGATACACTCTGGGTGGAATAAAGCCTCTTTTCCCTGATTCTTGCTGGGTTTTTGGCCTTAGCTGAGGGAAAGGGTAAAACAATTCAACTGGAACTAGATCCACCAAAGACATCCAAGGAGGATACTCCTGCTGGTCCTGCAGGGAAAAGGAACAAAGCCTGGAACAGGTACATGAGGCAGTAATGCTGGGGAAAACTCCTTTTGGTCTCTTTTTCCTTCCCTGTCCTCTTGTTTCTCCCTCTCCCCCTCTCTCTTCCTATTTCAATAGCAGAGGACCTAATAACAGATTGATTGGTATTCAAGATAAATTAATCTTTCAAAAGGTGCAGGAAACTGTGGGGCAAGGGAGGAGGAAATCTATTCTCTACCAGATTATCACCAAAAAAAAAAAAAAAAAAGAACTTGATGTTGGTTTGGAAATGATGGGACTCTGGAGGGAAGTGACCATCCTGTCTAGAAAGTGGAGTAGATGAGGAGATGTCTTAGGGATAGGTACCTGGGCACCACAGATTTGGGAAAATTAGGTTACAAAGGGCTCAGAAGCAGGAGTGGGCTCCAAGACCTCATATTCTATAGCAGAAGTAAACCCAAGGAAAACAAATGACATTCAAGGAGTTAATCCTGAAGATACAAAGGAAAATAATTTCAAAAATAAGATAAAGCTTTTGTCCCAACAGACAGACATGGATTCAGAGGGAACTCACCACCAAACCTAGTTCAGAAAACAAAATATAGAAATACTGGAAGCAAAACAGGAGTCAGAAGCTGAAACTGTCCAGTAAATTCAGTGCCAGTCATTTGAGGGTAATCCTATGGAGGAAGGCTCCTCCTTGAACTTGTTTGCTTGGTCTCCAGAGAGGAAAACCAAGAAACAAATACAGATGTTATAGAGAAAGCAGTTTAAGTTTAATAAAAAAAAAAATCAGGACTCCACCAAACCCCAACTACACGCCTCCCAAGAAGGAGAGCTGGCCCTGTTGGGGGAGGGAGGGTATGCTGCTTCCAGACATGCAGGGAGCTCTGGAGAGGTGGGTGACCACTTATGGCTTAGTGAAGATTCCCTTTGGGGATGGGGAGGACCACGGGCATTGAGGCCCTTCCCATGCTCCATTCTGCGCCACAGCCAGCCTCAAGGTATGGATCAGACAGTGTGAGAACAAAGACAAGGATTACCTGCCCCACCACCCCCACCCGCCCCGCCCTGCCCCGGAAGCCAGTAGCATGTATTAAGCACTTCCACTGGGCCACGCTTGGCTCGGCATCCTAAGGGAAAAGGTCTTAGTTAGGGACATAACAGGTAAGGAAATAATCACCTATAGAAAAAGCTAGCATTTCTATTTGGGGTTTGCAAATCCCTTTGAGGGATGAGATGCCTCCCCACCCCACTCTGGGGCAGGCCCTCATCACCTCCCCAATGTCTTACTGCAATACCTTCCTGATGGGTCCAGTGACCTCAGCCCCCTTCCCACTCTAATCCTGCCTCTATTCAACCACTCCAGTGATTTTCCGAAGCAGCAGGTGTCATCATTTCATCCCTCCTACTCAATAAACTCCAGTAATTCCCTACTGTCTCCAGGGTCAAATATAAAAGGCTGTTGGAAACCCAAAGCTTTTCACAATCTATCCTCCTTCCAGTGACATGGACCTCCTAGCTGGCCTACTACCAGTACTCTCCATCTCTGGCTGTCACCCCTTTCCCTCTTTACACTTTCCCTCCTCTGCTCCAACTATTGACCTCCCTGGCCTGCTACAGGAAGCCTTCCACATCTCCTTTTCACTGCAGTGCCTTCGCTTCATTATTTCCTGTTTATCCCCTACAGAGCTTGCTTTGTGTACATTTGTTTGCATGTCATCTCCTCCATTACATTGTAAGCTCCTCAAAGGAAGGAAATGTCTTTTGCCTTTTTCTTGGTATTCCTGGGGCTTAGTACTGGTTTTTGTCCTTCATTCTTGGAGAGGAGCAATGACATAACTGTGCTAGAGTCCAATTTCAGTGTGTCTGATTGTGACTGATCAAATGAATACGAGAACGCTCGACCCCAGGTCGGGCACAAACAATCTTTGTGAATATTTGGGGTGGATTCTCAAAATTTGCACATCTCCTGTTTCTTTTGAGCTACTTCAATTCTGCTTTGTTCACAGATCACAGCACCTTCTCTGATGAGGGCACACCATGTTGAGCAGTCCTGTTCCAATGCCTCCCATGTCTCACAATCAATTCCAAGGTTCTTAAGAGAGACCTTGAGAGTGTCCTTGTATGCTTCTTCTGGCCATCTGATGAAACCTGTGTGAGTTCTCCATAAAATAACCTTTTTGTCAAATGTACATTTTGTATTTGAACAATGTGGCCAATCCAGTGGAGTTGTGCGCTCTGAAGTAGAGTTTGAATGCTTGGCAGTTTACTTCAAGAAAGGACCTCAGTGTCTGGTGTCTTAAGGATTAGAATAGTACCATACCTGGCACAACGTAGGTCCTTAAAAAGTGTTTTTTGAATGATTTAGCCTCAACAACCAAGAGAAGTGGTGTTATTGTCTTCTTCTTTCTCTAAGATTAGGAAACTGAGGCAGAAAGAGGCAAAGTGACATGTCCAATGTAGAACACCGAGTTGTGGTTGTATAATTTGTCCATTGTTCTCCAAGAGGACCATGACATTAGGGAGATGGTGACATGACTTGCATTTGACTTTGATTTGAGGGAGAGAGGGCTGTGCAAGGTCACCAGCCTCACTTTCTCCTTCAGATCCTGTCAGATACTGACTAGGATAACTGGAGATGGCCCAGGGTGCAGTGGGAAACTTTGGCCCTTTTAAGTTAAGGTCTTTTCAGGTTCTCAATTTGAGTGAGGCAGTGCCCAGTCAGTGAATAGGCCTTTTCTGGATCTCACAGATTGGACCACAATAGGTCCCTGTTCAAGCACTAGTTAATGGCTTGATTTGGGGCCCTCCTGGCTCAGAGTGAATGTCAATAGTAAGTGTTTCTCTTTTGGCCAACAACCCTGAGGGTCTTCCCCTCCCAGTTTAGAGACCTGGTAAGTGTTGGTAAGCAGTGTGAGGTAGCCTTTGAACTCTGATCTGACTTGGGGATCAGAAAAGCTGCCTATAAAGGTGCCTTTTGACCTGAGTCTTGAAGGATTCTTTAGTTTTTAAATTTATTCTGAACTTAATAAACACCTCCAAAAGGGAAAACATTCCCATAAGCAAAATATAAGAGAAATTATCATTGATCCTAGGTGAAATCATGAATTGTTATTATGTTTAGGTGATTTTTTAAAAGTGTGTGATAATTTTAACACATATCCTTCAGAAAATCCCTTTTCATCATTTAAAAAAGTAGTATGACATTCTTATCTATTTACTTGGTTTTTTTAAATTTTTGTTGAGGGGTACACTGCTATATCTACTGTTATATGAAACTGTGGACTCAGTGGATGGAATCTTACTCTGGAATTTGGAAAATCTGAGTTCAAATGTGACCTATGACACTTAGTAAAGTGTGATTTGGGGCAACTTATGTATCTACTGTTTGCCTCAGTTTCCTCAACAGTGAATTAAAGATCATAATATCTGACTCATATCTGACTTATAATACCTGCAATATGACATCTGACTCAATATCATATCTACTGGAAATATTGTCTAAAGTGGGTTTTTGGGACAGAGTAAGTCATTCTGTTGTGTCTGTTAGGTCTTTGCCTTTCAGCCACATGCTTCTTTGACAAATACTGAAGGTGTTTTGGGGCAGTTCACTAATTAAGAAATGTTTCTGTTCTTGTTCCCCACATATGAAATATAAATGAAGTAATTGGGGTATGTGGGAAACAAAGGAAGGAATTCTGTTTCCACAGTGTTAAAATTCCTCCTGGCTTTAAGTGATAGAAGTTAATCACAGTTGTAACCTAGCATGATCAAGTAAAAGGTCAGAAACAGGCTTGATGAGTTGTTTGAGGGAAAGCCCATCAGAGAAGAGAACATGAAGTCATGTGGCCAATAGATGGTGTGGTGGGAAGTTCAAACCTGGAACTATATAAAGAGCTTGCACTGGTCTGAACAAATTGTAGTCCCCCTCTTTCTCTCTGCTTTTTCTCTGAAGGTCCTTCTGTAGGACTGGTCTCAGGAGCAGACAGGTGAAGGAATATAGGAATATAGCCAGTATTTCTTTAAATAGGCTTCAGAAAGAATACTCAGAGGATTATTCATTCCTTTCCCGGTACTATTACCTTTTAAGAGTGCTGTTCACTTCTCTTCTTAGGACTTAAGGTTCTTCTTAGGCTCCAAAGGACTGGTCATGCCTAAGATCCCGAAGCAGACAAGGCAGTATTTAGTCACAGATATTTTCCTGCCATTGCTCAGGTTCCTAACTTACACTGCCTCTGGCTGTTCGGTCTATTGTTTTAGGTGCCTAGCCTCTCCAACAAGCCCCCAACTGTGAGAAACATGCTGAGTTTAAACAAAGAATAATACCTGTTGTAAATTCAGGAAAGCTTTCACTAATCTTTACGACCATTCCCACGGAATGGTAGCCTTCCTGGAAAGGTTATTGGACAACTACAACATGTTCAGAAAAATGGCAGCTTCTTATACTGTTTTCTGAACTTTGAATCTCCTGCAACACTATCCCCTGGCCATGTGACTTTATGTTCTCCTCTCTGATAGGCTTTCCCTCAAACAGCTCATTGAGCCTGAGTAGTTTCTGACCTTTATCTGACTGTCCTAGGTCATGACTCTGTGGAAACAGAACTTCCTCGTTTCCCACATTGGCAAACAGAGAAGGAGGTCTCTCTCACTATCTCATCTCAGAGATAGCCACTGTTCTGGACAGTTACTCAGAGGTCTACGTGCTTTAGTCTTTCCATTTACATTGATATGGTCATTATGTTTGTACAGGATATACTGTACATGGTTCTCATGGTTCTACTCATTTATCTCTCATCAGTTTGTACAAGATGAAGAGGAATTAACTAAAGAAGAAAAAAAAGCTATTGAATACAATGGCCCAGTATTTAATAAACTCAAGAACATAAATGGGCAGGTGAAAAATTCTCAATTTTGACATGAAATGGGGCAGAGTTCAACAGAAATCAGGTTTAGACTCCCAGCCTCCACCACCTGCTACATTGAACTGGAAATCAAGACTGGACCTGAGTATAAGCCAACAATTTGAGAAAAATTATTATTTCCCTCTTGTATTTATAACTAATATTGAATCAATACCAGGTTTCCCCCCTTTTCTAATTCTTCATAAAGAAATCAACTAATCTGAGAAACCTTTCTCAAAGATTTACCCAGGCCAAAATTTAATGAGACAGTAAAGAAATTCCAAGTTTAGGCTAATGGAAGGATTCCTGCTCATTGTGTTTACTCAGATAAGTCTAGGAAAATGTTGATTCTCTCTCTTATTAGACAAGTGATATGGAAATTGATAAGTCTCTTTGACCAAGACATAGGCAAACCAAGTCACTTACTCCAAGACCTTCATTGTAACATAGCCCATCTCATTGGAATATTCATTGTCTCCTTGATTGTTTAGATGCTGCCGTTCTCTCCTTTTCCCTCTCACTAACAAAGGTTCCCCACACACATGCTATGGGGACAGATTTTGCATGCCTATGAAATTGTGAAAGAGGACTTTGAGAAGACATCCTGTTTTAAAATTTAGTATAAATTGAGTTTGGGGAGTGTTCAGGGTGATCTGGCAGAAATCCTTGAGATGCTGCCTTGGATTGACTTTGGAATTGGATCCAGAACCATTTCTGTCTTGCTCTAATTAGCAATCATGGTCCAAGTCTTTTGCATGTAGAGTTTCATTAAGAGTCCTAGATTTCTGGCAGAAGTGGAGTTTTCTGTCAGAGTGTTTTGAGAGGGTTCTATCCAAGAGGTTCTGATAACAGAACCATGACAATTATGAGAGTACTCTGTATGTTTTTGTCTGCATTTTTTCTTTGTCTTTAAGTTATGGCCTGTATTTCCTAGGTGAGAGTGATGAGTTCAGTACCTGAAATGATGAGGAATAGATGTGTGGGACCTATTGTCCTGAGAGAATTCACTCAGTCTCCAAGTTAAAGTGGGCCTGCTCCCATGTGGGAGAAACAGAGCATTAGGAGCAGGCCCACCTCAGCCCTTGCTTCCTATAAAAGGCAGGGCAGTGAGTCTGACTAAAGGTATGATTTAAATACAATTTTATATTTCTGTACATTTTACATTTAAATTATACATTTTACATACTATTTTATGGAATTAGGGAAGAAGGGGTCTAGAGAATGAGAGGAACAAGCAGGACTTGGATATCAGGTAGGCAGGAGGTGCCTTTATCACCATACAGATAAGCACAGAGAAGAGGGGAGGGGAGGGGAAAAGTTCTTTTGGAATGGGCTGGGCTTTGTGAGGCCATGGAAGGGGCTTCAGTGCACAGCCTTCTTTGCTCCCTTTTCTGTCTGGCCACACCTTGCATCTTATCTCCTAGCTACCATTCTGCCCCCAGCACCCCTTTCCATCTCATCATTAGGGACCCAAAAGGTAGGGTGAGATTTCCTCGGGCTATAATGTGTGAAGAAGAGTCATTTAATTTAGATAGTTCTCTTTCAGTCTTTTAATTGTCGGTCACTTCAAAGTTTGTGAATTCAGGTATAATTGGAATCCAAAACAAACTCTGTAGATTATGTTTAAATCAAATCTATGAACTTTCCCCAATATGACTGACATCAGGGGAATGTGTTTAAAGTTGCAAAAATAAACTTTGTCTTTGATCAGAGCTTTTTTTTTTGTTATTGCCTTAAATGATCACTTAGGAATTTTAGCAATTAGTACTTGAAATGTATATTAATATTGTAAAATCTGTTTTGATAAGTAATGTTGGTGAAAGGTATGAAAGAAATACAGCTGTCTTGCTTTGTAAATTGTTCAATATTATCCCTCTCTCAATTCTAAAAGGTGAAAAGTAGCAGAAAGCAAGGTATCATTTTTAATTTAAAAAAAAAACTTTTTTTTTAAAGACCAGAATACCCTCAAAGGTGAAAAACAAAAAAGGAAAGAAAGGGAGATGTATGAATGTGCCTGTCGAGCCTATATTGATTTATATGCTGACTCTGTGTGTGGGGAGGGGACAGATGGGGAGAAAATTTGGAACTCAAAATGTTATGAAAGTCAGTGTTGAAAACTAAAAATAAATAAAGAAAATATAAAACCGTTTAAAAAAAAAGAAAGTAGCTAATTCTATACTTTGAGGCTCTAGCAGCAAATGACCCTTAGGAAAATTAGGATTCTATATGGCAGCAGCAACTGTAAATCCAGATTTGTTTGGACTGAGCTCTCCTAATCCCAATCAGTATGTGGGCTTATTTAAAATCCACTGTGTTCTCTCAAAGCCATCACTGGGATGGTTGACCCTCTACAGCTAGAATAGACACTTAAAATTGGCATTAAGCTGGTATGTTTAGGAACTGTAAGAACAAGAATTGAAGGGAATACCATGGGAATCCCATGGGAATGACTTCTGTCAAATAGATGGAAGGATGAAGTGATTTTTCTAGGGAAGATCATTCAGAAATGCATCGATGTCCTGCTGGCAATTTTCTTTCATGTTTTAAATCTATAACTTTATGTTGTTATTATACTTCTAATAATTCTCATATTGGGATTTTGGGGAAACCTGGTATAAAAATGCTAATTTGAAAAATTATTTCTAGAGGCTGATGCAATTGGATCCTTAGAAAATTACTCCTCTTTTGGTCTGGATGCTGTGAAATAATGAATTAAGCTGTGAGAGAGTGGTTATAATGTGTAGATAATCTGAAGTATTTAACTGGTCATATTTTACTTTAAAATGACTAATAATATAAACTTTCTCTTTGAGAAAAGTAAAAGGGACTTTACAAATTTTCTTTATCTGTAAAGTTTTGGGGGAACTTACCAAATAAGGGCCTTGGCACCTTCTCTTTGGGCAAGGTCCTTAAATCTTCTTAGTCCTCAAGAAGAAGCTGCTCAGCTCTCTTTATCCCTTTATTTCTTTACAGATACTGGAAATCAAGGGGATGCCCATCCATTGGGAAATGACTGAACAAGTTGTGGTATGTGAAAGTAATGGAATACTATTGTGCTATAAGAAATGATGAACAGGAAGACTTCAGAGAGGCTGGAAAGACTTATATGAACTGATGCTGAGCGAAAGGAGTAGAACCAGGAAAACTTTGTCCACAGCAACAACCACAGTGTGTGAGGAATTTTTCTGGTAGACTCAGTCCTTCATAGCAAAGCAAGGACCTAAAAAATTCCCAATGGATTTTTGAGGCAAAATGCCTTCCACATCCAGAAAAAAAACTATGGAATTGGATCACAGAATGAAGTAGACAATTTACTTTTGTATTAGGCTTTGTTTTGTTTTGTGATTTCTTCCATCCATTTTAATTCTTCTATTCAACATGACTAAGGTGAAGATGTATTTAATAGGAACCTATCTGTAGAACCTATATAAGATGGCATGCTGTCTCAGGGAGAGAGTGTGGGGGGAGGGGCGAGGAGGAGGTAGGGGAAAAATATCTAAGATATGGAAGTGATTGTAGAACACTGAAAACAAAATAATTTTTAAAAAAGCTGCTGAAAAAAAGGGCATCCAATTCTAAAGTGAAGTACTCCAGTGAGTAACAAGACCTCATAGCTGAAGGGAGGGGTGCAGAGTGGGGGGAGAGATCCATTGGAAAGGACAGTGAACAGAAGCCAGGAACTGTGTGTGGCCCAGGGATGACCTTCCTGGGTCCTGCACCAGCAGAGTTGGCTTCCACAAGGCTGAGATATCTCAGCTCCAAAGGAAGGCGGAGTAAGATATGACCCAGGGGAAGAAGGCAGAGACATAGCACCTCCAGGGGAAGGAAGCTTTATAAGTTTGGTAACAAGTTTGTGTCTAATATTAGAAGTGATTTTTATCTGATGGACTATCTATTGGTCCACTGATTATGAAAAGTATAAAATCTCAACTGGAAGACTACCTATTGAACTGACATCTTTGAGTCATCTTTGTCTCAAGAAACCTGAACTTTGATTCCAAATGGGCCTCCTTTGACCAGAGCTGATACTGTCAGATCTTGAGGGGCAGAAAATAAGAGATTGTGTAACATTCTCTTGATTTGGGGATTTGATGATGTTAATTCAAAAAGCATTTACTCATCAATTAATAAACATTTTTACTACTATGTGCCAGGTGGTAGGCTAACTGCTGAGGATACAAAAAAAAAATTAAACAATCCCTTCCAGTTGTTTTTCTTTACAAAACTGCTGTTACTGTCTTCATTGTCCTCCTGGTTCTACTGACTCCACTTCACATCAGTACACATAGGTCCTCCCAGGTAATTTTTAAACCTCCCTTTTGTCATTTCCTACAGCATAATAACATGCCATCACATTCTCATAACATAACACAGTCATTCCCCAATTGATTGGTGTCTCCTCCATTTTCATTTCTCTGCCACCACAAGAAGAGCTGGTAGAAACACTTCTGTACATCTAGAGCCTTTCCCTTTCCCTATTATCTGCATAGGATGTGCAACTTTGTAGTATCCACCCAAATATTCACAGGGACTATCTGTGCCCAACCAGTGGTGGAGCATTCTGAGCGTGCATTGGTCTGATAGCCACAATGGAACACACTGACACTTCACTTTATCATGGTGATGTCATCTTGATCCTCTTCAAGAACGAAGCACAACAAACAACCAGATGGAATTTTGTAATTTCCATTATCACAGGCCAGACAAATTCTCATGAAACTTGGATATTATAAGCAAAGTTGTAAAACCCCTCTCTCCAAACCCTACTTTAGCTCTTAGAGGTCTTAATTACTCAGGAAAGCACTGTTATACTCTAGAATTGGACAGCCTGTTTTTTCCGAGGACTGATAAGATTTGTCTTTGGTTGACCTTGCCCAAAGAGAAGGTACCAAAGCATTTGCTTAGTCCTCAAACAATAAGGAGAATTTACAAGTCTTTCCTACCTTTCCCACTGTTATTTTCATTAAATCTAAATATATAGAATTACTTAGCAGTTTTTAAACACTGTAACCACATTTCCGTTAGCAGTTTAGTTCATCATTTCACAGCATCCAGATCAAAAGGAGTTGATTTTCTAAGAATAAAACTATACTAACCTCTAAGTATTACTTTAAAAATTAACAACATTTATTATCAAATAATTTCCCAAAATCACAATTAAAGGAAATTTTGATCCATTATAACAAAAGCAATATTATAGATTTAAAATAAATCTTATTGTTTTGACAAATGAGATTGACAACAAAAACTTGTTGCCAATCAGATGACAGCAATTCAGATGAATATATTTTCAAATTATTTAAAAAGGAAATCATTTTGTCCAGCTATGATTGTAAAACTCGAGCCTGCAGCCAGTTACCAAAATATTTACACCAGAACTTTTTGTGCCCACAACAAACAAGAAACAAAGTGAGCACCCAACAACTCTTGAATAGCTAAAGAAAACGCAATATATGAATTCAAAGGAATTTTGTTAAAGAGTAATGAGAAACATCAGGATTTTAGCGGGGAAAGCCATGACATTTATAGGGATTTATTTACTACAAGAAATTTTGGATATTTAATGTGTCTCTTAATGAGATCTTCAGCAAGAGACCTAACCTTGTTAACTACATTCATTAGTTTTGCCTCTAGCAAGATTATTCCAAGATATAGTCAAGTACTGTTCAAATCCAAGGCAAACCTTTCAACATCACAATAACAAGTCTCTCTTCCACCTACTCATTGCAAAGAGCCCAAAGCTGCTCACTTCTATGAATACCTAAAAAATTTTCTAGGAAAAAAAAGGTAGAGGTGGAGAAGTTCTATACAGTCAGTTAAAACTAGACCTGGAGCTGACAGGCTGAGATCATGAGCTCCTTATTGCAAAATTCAGATTCAAATTGAAGAAAACAGGGGAAACCATTAGACTGTACAGGTATGACCTAAATAACATTGCTTATGGATATGAAGTAGAAGTAATGAATAGATTTAGGGGATTAGATCTGGTAGATAGAGTGCCTGAAGTACCATGGACAGAGGTTCTTCATATTGTGCAGGAGGCAGCAACTAAAAATATTCAAAAGTCAAAGAAGAGCATGAAAGCAAAGTGTCAACTGAGGAGGTCTTACAAATAGCTGAGGAAAGCACTAAAGTGAAAAGTGACAGAGAAAGGAAAAGATATACCGAAATAAATGCAGAATTCCAGAGAGCAGCAAGGAGAGGGAAGGTTTTCTTAAATAACAATGTGGAGAAATAGAAGAAAACAATGAAACACTGATTACACAAAAAAATTTTTCTCCACTATGGATTCCCTGATGTAGAACAACATGCCATCTCTGTCTGAAGGTGTTTCCATAAGAATGAACCATCAGTTTGAAAGCCTTTCAACACTGATTGCATGGATAAGGTTTCTTTGTACTGTGGCTTCTCCAATTTGCCACAAGACTGGTGTTGCAACTAAAAGTCTTTGCACATTTATCACATTTAAAGGGTTTCTATCCCGTGTGGCTTCTTTGATGTACTGCAAGACTGGAACTGAAAGTGAAAATTTTCCCACATTGATTACATTCATAAAGTTTCTCTCCAATATGGCTTCTCTGATGTAGAGCAAGTTTGGAGTTCTGTGTGAAAGCTCTTCCACATTTATCACATTCATATGGTTTCTGTCTAGTGTGGATTCTCTGATGTTCAGCAAGACTGGAGCTGCTAAGGAAAGCCTTTCCACATTGATTACATGCAAAAGGTTTCTCTCCAGTGTGGCTTCTCTGATGATAAGTAAAGGGAGACCACTGTTTAAATGTCTTTCCACACTGATTACATTCATAAGGTTTCTCACCAGTGTGGATTCTCTCATGTACAACAAGACTGTACCTCTTTCTGAAAAGCTTACCACACTGATTACATTCATAAGGTTTCTCTCCAGTGTGGATTCTCTGATGCAGAGCAAGTTTCGAGTTCTGTGTGAAAGCTTTTCCACATTTATCACATTTATAAGGTTTCTCTCCAGTGTGGATTCTCTGATGTAGGGCAAGTTTGGAGCTCTCTGTGAAAGCTTTTCCACATTTATCACATTCATAAGGTTTCTCTCCAGTGTGGATTCTCTGATGAACAACAAAACTCGACCTGTAACGGAAAGTCTTTCCACATTGCTTACATTCATAGGGTTTCTCTCCAGTGTGGATTCTCTGATGTAGACCAAGTCTGGAGCTTTGTGTGAAAGCTTTCCCACACTGATGGCATTCATAAGGTTTTTCTCCAGTGTGGATTCTCTGATGTACAGCAAGTCTGGAGTTCTGTGTGAAAGCCTTTCCACATTTATCACATTCATAAGGTTTCTGCCCAGTGTGGATTCTCTGATGTTCAGCAAGACTGGAGCTGCCACTGAAAGCCTTTCCACATTGATTACATGCGAAAGGTTTCTCTCCAGTGTGACTTCTTTGATGATAAATAAAAGGCGACCTGTGTGTAAATGCCTTTCCACATTGCTTACATTCATAAGGTTTCTCTCCAGTATGGATTCTCTCATGTACAAGAAGAATGGACCTCTTTCTGAAAGACTTACCACACTGATTGCATTCATAAGGTTTCTCTCCAGTGTGAATTTTCTGATGCCCAGCAAGATCAGAGGTACTTTTAAAAGCCTTTCCACATTGATTACATTTATAAGGTTTCTCTCCAGTGTGGATTCTCTCATGTACAACAAGAATGGACCTCTTTCTGAAAGCCTTACCACACTGATTACATTCATAAGGTTTCTCTCCATTGTGAATTTTCTGATGTCCAGCAAGATCAGAAGTACTTCTAAAAGCTTTTCCACACTGATTACATTTATAAGGTTTCTCTCCAGTGTGAATTCTCTGATGTTTGGTTAGACTAAACCTCTGTGTGAAAGCATTTCCACACTGATTACATTCATAAGGTTTCTCTCCAGTGTGGATTCTCTGATGTACAAGAAAACTGGATCTCCAACGAAAAGCCTTTCCACAGTGATTACATTCATAAGGTCTCTCTCCTCTGTGGATCCTATGAACTACAGTATATATCTGCATCTCAGTGAAGTCACGAGGTCTACTCCACATTAAACCTTCCTCATTAGTTTCTTTCACAGAATTGTTTAACTTTTCAGTAATCTCCTTCATTTTAGGCCTAAGCTCTCCTTCTGTAAGAAAAACAAAACATAAAACTTATATACAGAGACACTTGTATACACATATATAATTATAAGCCCTTCCCTCCATTCCCAGAAAGTAAACTAACTGATCTATATTCCCCAGGCTAAGTGTAAAGTCTTCAAAGTTCAATGGACAGAATCCATCATTTGAAAATTCCATTAGCTTACACCTACAGGATAATTTTACTTACAAAGAGCTTCACCCACTATCACTTTGGATCCTCACAAACACAAGTGACACAGGCAGACCCAAAAATTCTCATTACAGTCTCAGCTCAGGCCATGAGCTCAGAATGGCTCAGTGACCTGCCCAGTATCCCTCTAGCTGAGACTAGAACTCCAGTCCTGCAAGTGGGCATGCTCTGTCCACAGTACTAGATGGTCGTTCACCATTGTACTTTCTTTCCTTTCATTTTTTTCTTAGAAAAAATACTTCATTAATGCAAGCTGATCATTCTCTTCCTCCCTTTGTATCTTCCTGTTTCCTAAGATGCAACAATATTGAAATTAGGTCAACTAATAATCCTGCAAGGGGGCTTTACATTCAATGAAAAACAAGTCACTAAATGGGGCAAACTTCACTGTTGCTGGATTTTCATAAACTGCCCCAATCATCGCCTACCTTGAGCAATCAACACCATGATGAGTCAGCAGCCCTCAACACTGGGCTAGAGCTGCCCCCAGAAACAAGATTATGATACACTGCAGGCCCTGATGACAATGAGCTTTTATTAGTAATAAAATATTTTAAGTTATAAGTATAAATAATTTTGACACATGTAATTGCAATATTTGCTGTGCCACAGTGCTCAGGAACAGAACCCACATTACCTGGGCTGGGCCTGAAATTTCTCCCCTTCTTGTTTTGATTTTGACTCTTTGCTCCCTAATTCTCCCCTCCTTCTTAAACCATTAGTAGTCTCACTCTTTGACTTCTCATATATCCCACTGAACTACATTTCTTTCCATTCCCAAACACTCTCTTTTCCCTGAAGCAGCTAAGACCAAAGTTACCAAGTCTTTGTTTCTTCTCAAACATCTCCATGTTTCTGTACCAGACTGGGAGCTCCTTGATAGCAGGGATTGACTTTTTCCTTCCAAAAGCTTAGCGAGGTGCACTGGAGGTGCTTAATCCATGCATATTGACTGATAGGGCCTAGGGCTGAAGGAGGTCCCAGGCTCCACCTCAGGCCCTAAACTCTGATCTCTCAGTTGGCAAATGCAGGTTCTGCCCTCTGCCCTGTGTCTGGCTCTTCCCTGCATCTTATCTCCTATAGTGAGTGTCCTTACTCTAGTTCTAACCCTGATGGGACCCATAGTGAAGATCACAAACACTTCTTTCTAGGCTCCTGAATCATCTTGGACTAAGGACACCTGGGAGTTTCCCCCTCCCATTTTCCCAAACTGAGAGTGGATGTCAACTCAATGAATCTGGCCAGTGATTCATGCCAAAGTTTGAGCCTCAGAGATCAGGGGAAGGGCAGAGGTTGATGATTTATACAAAGCAGAGCCTTGGATTAATGCTAAGTAAGGCAGCAACCTTTGCTACCACCAGAGAGGGAAGCACTGACATTTGGGCTTTCAAAGTAGCGTCCCAGAGTTCTTGGCTGGTACTCAAGACTTCTTATAAAAACTAAGCCCTGAAGTAAAGCCTCAACCTCAGAGTATTTATGCAGCTTTAGAGCCAGAGGGCATAACCCTCTACCCAGTGCCTCAGTTAGGTGAGCACCCTCTACCTACATATGCCTGATTGCTTAAGCCATATGTCACCCCCTATCCATGACACTGATGGACCATCTCTGGACCTGTAGTGGACCAAATTGCAGATACCAGTTAAAGAACTGACCTCTCAGATGGGACCTCTTGGGACAGGGACAGCTCTGCGTCCAATCTTAGTAGGAAGTAGTTAAGGAAGAAGAGACATTTGCCTCTCTTACCCCAAGATTTTTGGCTCCATTTGTTAAAGGGGAATCATGGGGTATTTGAGCTCAAGTCCCACTCTAAAGTATTGTTTTATGTGCTCATTTGTGTGAACCTCGTTATACTGTTGTGAAGTACTGCTGACACCAGTTCACACCTGTTGATACCAGTGTAAGATATTGTTTTATATGCTTATTTTCTGCTGTCCTTGTTAAAGTTCTGTTAACAATAATCTTGGGGATGAATGTAATAGTAATTTAAATGGAAAGATCTTTCTCATTCATTAACAGGCCCACATAATTTACTTAAATCACCTGGGAGCCTAAGTCACATGTGGGAGGAGCTTGCTGAACAGGCAGGACAAGAAGGGTGGAGAAGAACTAGAAGGAAGTCAGTGAGCCCGGTCCTGTCAGAGGAGAGAGAACACAGGCACATGCAGCAAGGCTCAAGGTCATGATGGAAAGGCCTGGCTGAGGTGGGGATGATTGGAAATGGCTTTGCTTCCTACAGTGATTATGTTTATTGACTTCCTGGTCATCATGACAGATTTTGCTTTCTGAGTCTAGGATCTGGATTTCTGGTGTACGTTTAGATGTTTTTCTTCTGCCTTCTATATAGAGTCTTTCATATTTTTCAATTGAGAACTATGCTGGTATATTCATAGTCACCAGTAGGGCTATGAATATTGCCTTGGCAATACGTTACGACAGGTGGGTACATAGTTGTTGGCATGTTCTCTGTCCCCCCCAGTCTGTGAGATCCAGGAGAGCAGGAGAAGTTCCTTGTATCTCTTATACCCCTGGTGCATAGCAGAGAGTCTGGCCCACAGCAGGCACTTAAGAAAAGCTCACTGACTTGAAGAATGTTTAAGAAAGAGCCCAAATTGGAAATCCCAACCCCTTTTTGCACTTCCAGGGGAGTTTCTGTCCCTAAATTTCAAACAATGACTCTTTGTATGATCAGAGATTTAGCACTGGAAGGGTGCCTCAAGGCCACAATGTCCAACTTCCACATTTTCCAAATGGGAAAACTGAAGCTCAGTGGATTTCAGTGACTTGTTCAACTTCCACTGCTAAAAAGTGTCCCTAAAAGAATTCCAAGTCAGGTCTTCCTGCCCCAGATCTAGCACTTGCTTCATCCCCACACCCAGAAGTTTCTTATAACCATACCTCTCACAACTGCTTTCCCCTCACTCACCTGGATGGCAGCTCCTCAGGCCTTCTTGGTACAGCAGCCAGGGTGCTTCCCTTCCCTCCAAACAAGAGATCAGATCTTCTCTGGAAACTGGAAGTCCTGGGAATGGGGAATCAAAGATGAAGATGGAGAAATCCTTGTAATTCATTTCTCTTTAGGGAAAAGAGTATGCATCTAAAGCTAGAGAATCACTCCATCATGTTCATAGAGATCTGGCTTATTCTCTAATTAATGCGTCTAATGTAAGTAACCCAGAATAGGATGTGCCAGATCAGCCTTGAGCTCCAGCAAAAGAGACCTTAATGAATCAGCTTTGACCCTGGCCCCTCCCCTGCTCCTTACTCCCTGAAACCTATAGAAACCTTGCTTCTGTTCATTCAGGGAGTCTTTGCCACTGCTGGTAACAGTCTCCTGCTGGGAGAGCTCAATGAACCTCAGTCAAATTCTGATTCTGGGTCAGTCTGTTATTCCTGCCAGTGACAGGGGCCTGCAAGCAAGGTCACAGGATGGTGCCCAGAAGTCCTCAAGCAAGGTTTCCACAGCATTGATTTTTGGGACCTTTGGGAAGAGGTGGGGAGAAGATCATGGAGACAGTCTGAGTCAGAAAATTTGGTCTTGGTGCCCCTTCTTCATAGGAGGAGGGACTTATTGTATAGCTTCCAGCATCTAGAAATTTGAGGCACCTGGTAGGGCAGTGGAGAGATCCCTGGAACTGGAGTCAGGAAGGCCGGGGTATAAAGCCAGCCTCAGACAGTTGCTAGCTGTGTGCTCCTGGACAAGTCACATAATGTCTTTTGCTCCAGTTTTCTCAAATGTCAAATAGGGATAGTAATACCACCAGGGCCATGGTCTCCCATTGCATCCTGGGCCGTCTCCAGTCATCCTGATGAATATCATGCCGTGGGACCCAGATGGCTCAGGAGAAGAAGGTGAGCTTGGTGACCTTGCACCGCCCTCCCTCACTCAAATCAAAGTCAACTGCAAGTCACGTCATCATCTTGATGTCATGGTCCTCTTTGAGAACGAAGGAAAACACAAGTCCGGTATCTAGAAATTAGAGGCAGCTGGTAGAGCAGTGGAGTGAGCCCTGGGCCTGGAGTGAGGACGGGGTTTAAGTCCAGCCTCAGACAGTTACCAGCTGTGTGCTCCTAGACAAAATCACTTGACCTCTGTTTGCTCCAGGTTTCTCATATGTCAAAAGAGGAAAATATCATCCCCTAATGACATCGCATTGCAAAGAAAGCACTGAGCACAACAGCTGGGGAACAGCAGCCGAACAGAAACGCTGATGCCTGTCCTTCCTTTCCCACCATCTGGGCTGGAAATCGGGGCAATGGAAAGGAAGAAGGACACATGTGCCCTACCAGGCACAGGTGGGAGCTGGGAGCTACAAATTGAGGCTTCTCACAAAGAAGAATGTCTTAAATACTTGGCCCCTCCCAAAGAGGAAGGGGGTGCAGGGCAAAGCCTCCTGAGCAGCGTGCAGACACTGGGCAGACACAATTCATGTCCAGGGAGAGGCTCCACTGCCTGATGAGGGATGACTTCCACACCTGACATGCTTCAACACTGATCTGATCTTGGACCTCAAGCTCATTAGAACTGCAAGAGACAGGTACAACCAGAAAACCTCCACCTTCTCTTCAACCAATGTAGTGACCTTTTATAGGAAACCCAGGCAGCAGGAGGACCCTGTCTCTAGAATAGAGATGACCAGCACTTTTCCCTTTCTTTTAAGTGATAAATGCTCCAAAGCCAGCACACTCAGCAATGGAGATATTCCCTCTTATAGCAGACTCAGATGAGCCAGGGGAAGCGTCCTTACCCAGGGAGAGCAGGGTCCCAGCATTCTCCAGCATGACCTCCTTGTACAACTCCTTCTGAGGATGGTCCAAGAGGCCCCACTCATCTGGGGTGAAGTTCACAGCCACGTCCTTGAATGTCACCAACTCCTAAACCATCAAAAGTCAGAAGACTTAGAGCTGAAAGAGACTCCAGAATTCGTGTGGTCTGAGCCTCATAAGGGAGAGGAGGAAACAGAAGAAGAGAAAGGGGATTGACCCAGAGGTCATACCCCTGCTGAGTGTCAGTTAACACTTGACACCACAATCATTAAGAGCCCAATGGAATATTGAGAAAAGCATTTGATGTGGTCAGTTGGAATAAAGTTGAGAAAGGTCTTACTGTGGAATGAGTCTCCCTATGGAATCTGAGACAAAGTATGTGTTTTATCTGTGAGGTCGGAGGACCTGTGGAAGAGAGAGAGAGAAAATGTGAAATTTCTGCCTTCTTAGAGCTGATAGAAGTGATGTGTTATAAAGCAACCTGTGTGAGGAATTTGTGAAAAGTTCGTAAGGACAGTGTATTCTGGGGACTTGAGGGATTTATGCAGGATTGTAGAAGAGGAAAGAGAAAGAAAAGATGTACTTTATTTCCTGAGAAGCTGAAACAAAGTCTTCTCTAGATAAAACGTGAAAAGGATTCATAAGACACAGTCATTACAATCTGGACTAAACTGAGGGATATGAAACTTTCCAGCCAAGTGAAGGACAGTTAACTGGTTATTTTGAGTGCTTGAGGCTCCCCTGGGTATGACATGCCACAGCCAAAACACTGCTTTATCATTCCTTCATTCATCAATAGCACATATTTCTTTATTATAATATTTAGTTCCCATATTCTTGTTCTTTGTGCTCAAAGTGAACCAAAATGATGTCACTATGTCAGGATCAAGGTGTGTCTGACCATGGATGATCACACTAACAGGACCCAAAAGGGGCTTCCATAGGTCAGGCACAAACAGTCCATGTGTGAACATCTGGGGTGGAGATGGCTCCAACTTTGCAAATCTCCCCATTCTTTTGAGCTACTTCAATTCTCCTTAGTTCACACAGCCTAGAACATTCTTTGATGTGGGTAGGCCATGCTGGATGTTCCTTTGCCAGTGTGTCCCATGTCTAACAACTGATTACAAAGTTCTTCAGAGAGACCTTGGGAATGTTCTTGTATCACTTCTTCTGACCACTGTGTGAGCACCTTCTTTGCATGAGTTCTCCATAAAATTGTCTTTTATGCAAACAGACCCTTGGCATTTGACAACCTAGCCAGTCCATCACAGCTGGGCTCTCTGCACTAGAGTGGGAATGCTTGGCAGTCTAACTTGAGAAAGGACCTCAGTGTCTAATACCTTACAGTGCCAGGTGACCTTCAAAATCTAAGACAATAAAGATGGAAGTGATTCAGTTTCCTCCATGGCACTGGTAGACTGTCCAGCTTTTACAGGCATACAATAATGAGGTCACCACAATGACTCTAGAGACCTTCAGCTTGATCAGTCTAATACCTCTTCTATCTCATACATTCCTTGGCAGCCTCACAAGTGCTGAACTATCTCTGGCAAAGCAGACATCAACTGTTCAAATGAGTTATCTGAAATAGAAAATAATCTGAGGCACAAAATTTGCTAGTAGATAATGATGTACTTATCACAGCTGACAGGCAAGCTTTAAGTCAGGTCAACTAATTCCTCAGTAATTGGTAACCAAGGTGTGACTTACAGAGTTTACTTTTATAACAAAAGAGGAGCAAATAACTACAACAATCTTAGGAAACATGTTTTGAATATAATGCAATTGGACAAGTCTGAGCAGCGGCTACTGAATCCTCCCAGGTTTTTATCACTCAGATTTATCTTGTGTATATCAGCCTGCCTGTCAAAGAGAGATTTCCCCAGAAGTCCTTGCTCTGAAGCTGATGAGTTCTGTAACCAAAATATTACTTTAAAAGAAGAAAGACTAGAAAAGAGGAGCTTGTGGTTTGTAGTGAACAGTCACTACATTCTCCATCCTCCAGCTGACAGAAACCTTACAAGACTATACTAACTCAATGTTAACTTAACCTTCAGGTGAAGAAAAAATGAAAAGGAGCTAATCCACTAAGACTAGAAAGAGGAACTTAGCTTTTCAATAACCCCCTTTCTCCAGCAGCCAGAATGGGGAAATTAACTTTTGAAAAGAGTCTTACAATCCCATGACTATTTTAGTCCTACAAAGATATATGTGTTCTTATAAATTATCTGTGTATTCACTACATCCAGAGGTAATGTATACTTGGAAGGATATCTGTGTTAGGTTGGCTTAGCTGTGCAGGCAAGCTTTTCCCAAAGAAAGGAACTTAATCCTACAATGAAACTAAAAATAAATCAAAGTAATTAAATATTGA
This sequence comes from Potorous gilbertii, assembly GCA_028658325.1. NCBI lineage: Eukaryota > Metazoa > Chordata > Mammalia > Diprotodontia > Potoroidae > Potorous > Potorous gilbertii. The sequence continues at coordinate 2,889,743 of CM053771.1, read as the reverse complement.
TTTAAAGGTCATTCTTTTCCCAACCTCACCACCTTTGTGTACATGCTAGAAAGTACATGGTCAAGGTAAAGGAACTTATTCAGAGGATTCAAAATTTCTTGAACTGCTGTAACCAATGGATAGCACAGTGCTGAATGGTGGAGAACCTCTATTTTCTCTTCTTTTTTTTACATTAAAAAATATCCTTTATTTTTCCCACAATTACATATTAATTTTTTAATGTTTCTTATTTATTAAATTTGAGTTTCAAATTCTACCCCTCCTTCCCTCACTTCCCCCACATATACAATAAGCAGTCAGATATAGATTACATGTGCGATCACATAAAACATTTCCACATTTGTCATTCTGTTCAGAAAAACTGGGGGAAAAAGAAAAAGTATAAAAAAGAAGAAAGTGAAAATAGCTCCTTCAGTCTTTATGCAAACCATGTCAGTTCTTTCTCTGGAGGTGGATACTGGGCTTCCTCATCAGTCCTTTGGGATTTTTTTCAATCATCACATTACTGATAACAGCTAAGGACATTAGGATTAGACCAGCATCTTATAGCACACTCTATATGGATACTATAGTTGTTCGGTTGTTTCAGTCATGTCTGACCCTCCATGAGCCCATTTGGTATTTTCTGGGCAAAGAAATTATCAAGAAAAACAGCCCTGATATCTCAGAGTCAGAGGGTAAAGTAGAAATTGGAAGAATCCACCAATCACCTCCTCAGAAAGATTCCAAAAGGAAAACCTCTCAGGAACATTATAGCCAAATCTCAGAGCTCCCAGGTCAAGGAGAAAAGAGTATAAGCAGCCAGACAGAAGCAATTAAAGGTCATGGAGTCACCGTGAGGCTGAAACAAAAATGAGTAGTTTTTACACTGAAAAATCAGAGAGTATTGAATCATATTCTGTAAGACAAAGAACTAGGATGAAGGCCAAGCATCACTTACCCAGAAAAACTGAGTATAATTCTTCAGGGGAAAATGGATATTCAATAAGAGGACAATCAATCATTCCTAACAAAAAGACCATGGCTGAAGGAAAAGCTGACCTTCACATACAAGACCCAAGAGAAACACCAAAATGTAAAGAGGAAAGAGAAAACAGAAGAGATTCAGTGAGGTCAAATTGCTCATATTCCTATATGGGAAGAGAATGCCTGAGACTCTTAGGACATTTATGACCATTAAGGCAATTAGAAGGAATATACATTGAGAGTATGTGTGGACTGTGAATGGATGATATTCAAAAAAAGAAAATTAAGGGGTGAGAAAGAGAATGACATTCCAAGAAGAGGGAAGGGAGAGGCAGAAGGGGGTGACTTATCTCAGATAAAAGCAGCAAAGAGAGTTATTACAGTGAAGGGGAAGATGGGGGAGGTGGGAAGGGAGGACTTGAACCTTACTCTTATGAAAATTGGCTCAAACAGGGAATAATATACATGCTCAGTTTGGTACAGAAATCTATCTCATCCTATAGGGAAGTGAAAAGGGACAGGGACAAATGGGGGACAGGAGTGACAGAAGGAAGGGCAGGTTGGGAGAGGCATTGGTCAGAAATAAAGCACTGGTGAGGGGGAGAAAGAGAGAGAGGGGGAGAGAGGGAGAGAGGGAGAGAGAGAGAGAGGGAGGGAGAGAGAGAGAAAGAGAGAGGGAGGGAGGAAGGGAGGGAGGGAGACAGAGAGAGAGAGAGAAACAGATGGAAAATAAGATGGATGGGAATTCACAGTTACCATAATTGTAAATATGAATGGAATGAACTCACCCATAAAATGCATTACTAACTGTACAATAGACAATTTTGATTATATCAAATTAAAAAGGTTTTTTGCAGAAACAAAATTAATGAAACAAGATTAGAAGGAAAACTGATAGCTGGGGGAAAAATGAAGAGCAAGTATCTCTGATAAAGGTGTCTTTTCTCAAATATATAGACCTCTGGGTCAAATTTATAAGAATATAAGTCAGGAACCAAGTGATAAACGGTCAAAGAATATGGACATACAGTTTTCAGACAAAGAAAACAAAAATGTCACATAATGTCACATTAAAATGCTACAAAGACCTATGGTTTAGAGAAATGCAAATTAAAACAACTCCAGGTGACCACCGTATCTATTGAATTGTCTAATAAAACATAAAAGGAAAATGATAAATATTGGAGGAAAGTAGGAAAACTGGGACACTAATGCACTGTTGGTGGATCTGTGAACTGATCCAACCATTCTAGGGAGCAATTTGGAAATATCCTCAAAGGGCTATGAAAGTGTGCATAACCTTTCATCCAGCAATGACACTAGTAAGTCCATATACACAAAAGTTTCTTAAAAAGAGGGGTAGAAAAGGACCTACTTAGAAAAGGGTATTTGTAACAGCTCTTTTTGTGTTGGCAAAGAATTGGACATTGAGGAGATGCCTATTAAATGGGGAATGCCTTATGAAGTTGTGCTATGTGACAGGATTTGAGGAACACTTAGAAAAATTTAAATGAACTGATTCAGTGAAGTCAGCAGAACCAGGAGGATGATGTACACAGTAACAGCAACATTGTATGGTGAAGAACACTGAATAACTGAGCTATTCTCAGGGATACCTGGATCTAAGACAACCCCAAAGGACTCATGATGAGAAATGCTGTCCCTCTCCATAGAAAGAACTAATTGAGTCTGAACGCAGACCTAAGCATACATTCGCTTTCTCTCTTTTGGTTCAAGTTTTCCTTTACAAAATGACTAATATGGAAATGGTTTATAGGATTGCAGATGTATACCCTATTTATGATTGCATACCATCTATGGGAGGGGTAAGAGGAAGGAGGCAGGTTGAGAAGTGAGAACTCAAAGAAGGAATTTTTCTATGTCACTGGGGAAAAAGTGAAATATTGTTTCAAAAAGATTAATAGCCAATGGCATCTAGGTTACCCAGGCCTAGAGTCAGGAGGATGTGAATTTAAATTTGACCTCCTACACTTACTAGCAATGAGTCCCTGGGCAAGTCATTTAAGCCTCTTTTCCTCAGTTTCCTGAACTGTGAAATAAAGATACTAAGAACACCTCTGATATAAAGTTGCTGTGAAAAAGGCCAAAAAGGTAGATTTTGGAAAGAAATTAAGTCCCTCTATTCTGTCTTTGCTTTAGAGCCTGACGCCTCTGACAAGAACTGGGTGTCTCAATCAGTATCCCCTATCCCCATTGGAAAAGAAAACTTCCAGGACTTTGAATAGTTCCCCAAACTCAGGCGTTTCCCTGCATCCTCTCTAACAAGGGAAGTCCCAGGTCCTTCACAAATCCTAATACACTAACAGCTAAAGAAGGCACTGTTTCCTTTGGCCTGGTCCAAACAGCTCTGCTAAGGGCCTGTGAATCTGTGACCCACAAGCTAACTTAATCTGCTTTCTTGAGTTCCTTTATTTTCCAGAAACACTGGACCAGAGCACACAGGAGGCCAGGACCACAAACCCCCAGCCCCAAAGCTTCTAATGTTTGCTCCTTTCAGCCCTGACTGCCCTCTTAGTGGGCCCTTAAGATTCAAACCAGCAACAGGACAAGGACCAGTCAGTGTAGACTAGACTGATAAACTGCTTGTGTAACTCAGACCCTGGAGGACAAGCTGAGCATCCTGTTTTCCAGGTCTAGCAGGGAGAGCTTGGTTAAAGAAAGAAAGTGGAGGGGGGAGCAGTTTGATGGATGTGTTTGGGGGAGTGATAAACATGGAAAAGAGAGCCGAGACAAAATCCCCATGGGACAGAGAGCAATGAGTGAAGTGGTCGTCATTGTGACTCCAGGATTACGAGGGAAACCTTAAAAAATGAACATGGGAGGGCAGCAAATGGGCATAGTGGAGGTGGGGATAAGTTATAGCCTGTGATGTGAAAGCACCTTCAGTCATGGCATAACAGAGAAGGAGAGGGCAGGGCAGTGTTGTTAATATTGTTTTCAATTTCCTGCCGATTTTTGTAAAGAAACACTCCATAGGGAGAGGATTGCCTGGCTCAGAGACAATCCCTCCTTGTCAATGGAAATGGCCTCTTTGGCTGATGTTGGTCAAGTCTGAGGACAGAGTGCACTCACCTGGCCTGGGGGGCTGCAGTTCCCAGGGGCCATTCCCTCTGCCTCCAGGCTCCCTGCTTGGGTCCTCTGCTGGCTGAGCTGGGGAGGTAGGATCCTTTTCCTCCAGTGCACTGGATTGGGCTAAAGTTATTTACAGAGGGTGAGCACCTGCCCTCAGGGCAGAGCCTCCAACCCACAGGTAAGGTAGGGTTTGGAAAAGATGACCCCACTCTCGCCTACTCTTTCTCTTTGGTCCCCTTCCTCTCCTCCATTCTCTTTGAGACCTAAGAGGCAGAAGGGGCTTTGGGATCTCCTCATTCACATATCTCCCTCCAGCTGGTCCTCTGCCCTCCCTGCACACCCTCTCCCCAACTAACACACACACACATTATCTAGACAACAGACTGACTGCCTGATCTAGGGAGGAAGAAAGCTTAGGAAGGTGGAGGGTGGGGGGGGTGGGGGCTCTGGGATGGAGCTCCCAGGGAATGTCCAGGAGAAGCCTGAGGCTGGGAGACCAAATTCAATGTGGGATTCAGCCCTCTGGCAAGGGGCCTGAGGACTCTGAAAGAAGTGGGGGCAGGGAAGCAGGAGGCCTGGGGAAGGGGAGCCCAGGTAGGGTCTGAGACGAAGACATTGTACCCCAGCTCAGGGCAGGGACTGCACTGCAGTGGCAGAAGGGCTCCTGGGGGACAGTGAGCCTAGGAGAGCAGGAGGCCTGTGTCCTGGGATCTAAATAGGAGCTCAGGAGGACTATGGGATAGCTTAGGACTAGACTCCTTCAAGGGAGATCAGACGCAGGGAACCAGTGGCTGGGATCAGACAGGGAAGCAGCCCAAGAACTGGGGGTCCAGATAAGGTGTGGGGGAGCTTTGGATTCTTACAGGTGCTTGGTCTGAAGAAAGAACGACTGAGTCTAGAACCAAAAATGGGGTGGGGAGACGGTTTGAACTTTGGGAAAGGGTGACCCCATCTTAAATAGGGGGAGGCTGACTCTCTTCATTTGGGAGGTGATTGGGAGTCGGGAAAAGCGTTAGCAAAGGGAAGCTGGTCCTGCAGCCAGGCCTGGGGAGGAGGATGGGACCAGGGGACACAGACCACGTGGTCAGAGGAGGAGGAGGAGACCCAAAGGGAGGGACAGCCAGCAGAAGCCGGCCGGGCTCGGACCTACCTGGGACCTGCACCCACAGAGCTGGCGTCCAGAGGGCAGAGATCTCGGCTCTGGGACAGAAAGAGGAAGAGATGTGGCCCTGGGGGAGAGAGGCGGGCAGATCCCTGCGCACTGGGCAGGGAGAAGGCGGAGCCACCTTAGCACAAGTTCCTGTTCTCAGCCAGCCCCCTGGGGAGGTCCTGCCACCCTCTGCCCGCCCCCGAGGCCCCGCGGTGGGCAGTTTCCTCCAATCACACCCAGGACTAGGAGCTTCGCCCCAAGCCCGGCCCCCCAACATGTCAATTACTTTCCTCAGTGGGATGAGCCCTCCCCTGCCCCAGACCCCTCCCAGGCCTCCAAACTCCACCCCCGGCTCTTATTCCACCTGGGCACCACCCACCAGGTCCGTCATCTGGTTATCATTACCACCTGATTGGGGGGAGGGGGAGAGCCAGGAAGAAACAACCTGAGATGGACAGGAAAGCAGGTGATTCCCGGTAAAGCCGAGTTCTGCTGTTTCAGGATGGAGGTTGTTCCCAAAGTGCAGTCACTTGGGTTCTCACGTTTCTCCCATGGCAAAGTGCAATGTGGGCTCATTTCCAGTCAGATCCCAGGGGGATCATGGGGATGTTTGACCAGCTAAGGGCAGAGCCACCCTTAATGTAACATACACTTAAATGATGCATGTGAGGGGGTGTGTTTAGAAGCTGAAAAAATGAGAATTAAATGGAAGTGGATCAAATGGAAGTGGATCCGCGTCACCCTGTTGTCTTCTCTGAATGCATTCAGGCTACAGGGTCAAGGAGAAATGGATACAGTGGTTTTTGTATCTAAGACAAATCTGAGCTAATCAAGTGACGGGATGTTCTTTGGCAACTTTGTTTCATGTGTTGAAACTGTAACATTGTTTATGTGTTTATTTTGCTTCACTTTCTCTCATTTGGGGATTTGGAGGAAATCATGCTCTAAATTATGCTCTTAATTTGAAAAAATGGTTTCTAGAGGGACATGAAATTGTGCCCTTAGAAAAGGAGTGGGACCAGCAGGGGCCTCCCCAAACCCTCTGGAGCCCCCCTCACCTGAGAAAGGCTTGAAGCCTGGACTGGCCAATCAGGAGACACATTATTGCCCACTCTGACCTTAACCTAGCATAATGCCTTGAGTGCTCTGGCATCACAGACAGTGAATTCTCCTGCATATCTCTACATGCATGATCCAGCAGTTTCCAGAGAAATAAACATACGCATACACACACACACACACACACACACACACACACACACACACAATGCCTAATTTTGTTTCTCATTCTTAGAACACACTCAGTAACGGCTGGCACCCCTCACCAAAGGTTTGAACAAGAAGCAAACAGAATCAGGCTGTACATGTGCTCTAACCTGCTGAACTCAAATATTTTTATTTTTATTTCTTCCTTTCTGACTCCATCATGTCTGACTCTGGCTTAATGAGAATAAGTAAACACGTTCATCATTACTGAGACAGGCAAGGGACATACAGAGACATGCATGGGGGTTCATTGTGAATGAGCCCAGGAAGGACAGACAAAGGGGATTTTATGGCTTCAGAGTAATTTCCTCTCCCCCCTCCCTCCCTTCCTGGCTAGGATGCCTGTGTCAGCCAAAAGTACAGTCTCCATATGTGTTAACCATGACATGGGAAAGGAATTTCTTAATTGAATAGATTGTAAATATACTAAGATAGGAGAAGTGTGAAAGCGACCATTAAAATCTTTAATTCAGGGGGTCTGTGTTTCTATATCATTAACATTGACTGTACATAGCTTAACATGTGTCCATAAAATACCAAGAAAAAGTCCCAGTATTCAAGATAGTGTCCAGTTCAACCTTGTCCTTGGCATTCATAAATAGAAAAATACTTCCAGGCAGCTTCATGTGGCCTACTATAGCTGCTGACACAGGAAAGGGCATTGTGGGGTTCCCTGAGAGCAAAGTAGTGCATGTCTGTTAGGCCAGAGCACACAAGGCATTGTGGTAGGTTAAGTGCAGAGTGGGCCAAAATGTCTGTCTCCTGATTGGCCAATCGAGGTTTTAGGTCTTTCTCAGGTGAGGGGGGCCCTCACATCGGTTTGGGGAGGGATACGCAGGAGGGATCCCTATTCTGTCTGTTCTTAGGACAAATCATGTTAATGGGGGAAACTGAATCTGTTTGTTTCTTTGGACCAAATCTTTGGTGAATGGTTGACAGGAGATCTTCTTTTGATTTGAATGCTGGGAAATTGTGAATTAAGTTGTGGTTACAATGTTTAAAACCTATATATTTGGCTTTAAAATGAATAAGAATTGACTGAGAAAAGTAGAAAGGACTTTGTAAATTCTTCACTCAGCCTTTTACCCTGATCAAGGAGGCAAAGGGAGGGACAAAGAGAATGTTTAAGAGTCTTATCCTGTGTCAAGGTAGCAGCACCTTGAGGGGTTGGTCAGCTCAGGTCAGCAAGGGATTCACGATGGAGCCAGCTTTCATGGGTAGCTTTGTAATGACTTCTCTGTCCCTCTGATGCAGACCTGCCTCAAACAAGCCTCATCAGAGTCCTCAGGAATGCTTAGGTTTTTTCTGAGGCTGTACCTTATCCTTGAGCTTAATACTAAAGCCTGGGTTTTCACCTGCATAATTTCTGCATTGTGGAAAATAGTTCTCTGGCAGCAGTGACCTACCACAAGAACTCAGAGCAGAGCGATTTCTCTCCTGACACTAGTTCTCCAGGGGTCACTCATCTTGCTCCTCTCCATGTACTTGGGACCCAGTGAAATGAGTCTCCTTGTTGTTGGTCACACATGACTGTCTGATGGGATACACACCTTGGGAACCTCCTAGAACTCCTCTGGAATCTCCCCACTTAATCTGGCCTTTCATACTCAGATCTATTACCCTTACCCTATTCTGGGCCCCATTTTCTGTTCTTGTGTTTGTCCGTTGTTGAACAAGACCATGCCATCAGAGAAATGATGACATGACTTGCACTTGACTTTGTTTTGAGTGAGGGAGGGCTGTGCAGGTCACCAGGCTCACTTCTCCTCCAGAGCCAAATGAATCCAGCGACCTGATATTCATCTGGATGACTGGAGATGACCCAGGATGCCCTGGAAGATCTCGACCCCTTTAGGCCAAGGTAGCTCTAGATGGTTCCACCTGCTTTCCACTCAAGCCCTTCATTACTGCCTTCAGTTGTTTCCAACCCTAGATCCTTGATCCTATCAAAATCCTACTGTCCAGACTGAGGGGCACGTCCAACAGAATCCTCCCTGGATTTGATCTACTTTCCAGGAGGACCTCCCCTATCAAGACCATCCCTGGGGTCCCAGCCTACTTGGCTACATCTGGATTCTTCCCTCAGTCTTTTCTGTATTTAAGTTCCATTCCACTTCCTGAAGGCAGCGCTCAGATTTAATCCAGCACAGACTCTGTCTAGGTGAGATTCTATCCGGTCTGTTTGCCAATACTGGCATCAGAAATGGTTAGACTCCCAGTGTGGTGAATCTTTAGTACATTTTCTTTTTCTTTGGCTTTAAGAAGGTGTGGGTCAAATTCAATCAAGCAGGACCTGGTGTGTTGGTATTTTCGGAGTCCCCAGCACCAGAACCTCAAAATCTCCATCTCCTGACTCTGCATTTTCAGTGGTTCCCCCAAAGTCCTTCCCCCCAGGCCCTGAATGTTGTCCCTTCTTGTCCCACCTTCTGGATTCACTGGCTTCCTTCAAGAAGGCTTCCTGTTTGATTTCCTGCAATTAACCTTGTATATAGTTCACATGTAAGAAACAAGGAACAAACTTTTTTTAAAAGGTCATATTTACAAATAGGTCATATTAGCTCCATTTTACAGGAGAGAAAACTGAGGCAAACTAGCTAGTCTCTGAGGCCACATCTATGTCCAGGTCTTCCTCACTCCAGGCTCAACACTCTATCCACTGACCTCCTGGTAATTATGCATGTATGTACATATGTAAGTATGTAGATATGTATGTATTGGTGTAAGTTGTTTGCAGATTGTCTCCAGCTTTCCTTTTTCATTCTTGGAATCCCAAGAACCTCCTAAATGCTCATACCAATCCAGGTGCTTAACCAAAGCTTGTTGACTTCATAACTTGACTAAACCCATTAGAATGGAGGTGCTTGAGGGCAGGGGCCATAGCACCTTGCCTGGTGCCCCTAGCCCTTAGCACAGAGCCTGGCACATAATCAAGGCATGTTGAATTGACACCACACAGTCCCCAGATCATGGGCACTGGAGCCCTCCTCTTATTTTCTGCCTTCCAAGGTCTGACAGTATCAATTGTACTCAAGGAAGGGGACCTGTTTGGAATTTGTCGGTCAAAGGTGTAACTGCCGTACATATCACTGTGGGTGGGATTTCATAATTTCCATAATCAGTGACCAGACAAATTCTCACAGCTCATCTAGCATAAAAACATTGTCAGCTCCCCCTCTGCAAACTCTGCCTTGTCTCTTAGAGGTCTCAATTACTCAGTCAAGCACTCCATCACTTTAGAAATGGACAGCCTTTTCTTCAAGCAACTCTTTCCCCAGGGCTGATAAGACTTGGTGACTTTTCTCCAAGAGAAGGCCCCAAAGCCTTGGGTTAGTCCCCAAAGAACTTCCCAGAGAAGGAGAATTTATAAGCTACCCATAGCAGCTTATTCTGATTATTCTTTTAAACGCCATCTATATCCAATTAAATACTTAGCCGTTTTCAAGCATTATAACCACATTCTCCAATAGTTTAATTCATCGTTTCACAGCATCCAGATCAAAAGAGAAATTGATTTCCTAAGAATACAATGGCATCACCTTCTAGGTAACATTTTAAAAATGAACATTTCTTAGCAATTAATTTCCCAAAATCACAATAAAAGGAAATTTTGAAGCGTAATCAAGAAGCAATATTATAGATCTGAAGCAAATCTTATTGTTTCGACAAAACAGATTTAAAACAAAACTTGCTGTCAATTGAATAATATCAATTCAGTTGAATATATTTTCCAAATTATCTTATATAGAAAATCACTTTGTCTAGCTATGATTTTAATACTCGGATTGCAGTCAGTTTTCAAAATATTTATACCAGAACTTTTTGTGCCAGCAAAGAGTAAGAAACAAAGTGAGCACCCATCAATTGCTGGATAGTAAAGAAATGACAGTATATGACTTGAAAGGAATATTATCGAAGAGTAACAAGAAACATAAGATTTCGGCGGGGGAAGTCATGAAGCTCTTTATAGAAGTTGATTCACAGTAAATTATTTTGGATATTTAAAGAGGTCTCTTAAACTGGGAAATCTAATGAGGTCTTGAACAAGAGACCTGACCTAATCTATAAGTTTGATCTCCAGCAAAATTTTTCCAGTGTATATTCAAGTGCTGTTCAAATCCAAGGCAAACCATTCAACATCACAGTAACAAGTTTATCTTCTGACACTGACTCTAAGGAGACCAAAGTTGCTCAGTTCTATGAAAACCTAAAACATTTTCTAGGGTAAAAAAGCAGAGGTGATGAAATTCTATACGATCAGTCAAAATACAAACTGGATAGGACTGAAGCTCAGATCATGAGTTTTTTATTGCAAAATTCAGACTCAAAGTGAAGAAAATAGGGAAAAGCATCATGCCCCACACATATGACCTGAATAGTCTGCTCTGGTCTGGTCTGATTGCTGTCCTTCATTCTTGAAGGGGACCAAAGTGACATCACCATGATAAACTCAAGTTTCCATATGTCCAACTGTGGCTGATCAGACCAATAGGAATTCAGAATGTTCTACCACTGATTGGGCACAGATAGTCTGTGTGAACATTTGGTGACTGTCAACCTGAAAGTTTAGTTAAAAGAGGCAACAGGCAAATACGTATAGTTTATTCCCTTAAAGCTAGTGATTACGTGGCCATGGAGTCTGAAGGAAAACCTCTGACAGCCTGATAGAAGAATGATCAGGCTTAAATACACTTTACCATGAGAAAGGAATTTTCTTAGTTGTATAGGTTATAAATTTGATGAGACAAGACAATTAACAAGGTAGAGTCAGTTGGAAATTAAGATCCTAGGATGTCTGTTTTCCTCTGTCTCTGCATATCAAGATAAGAAAAATCCCGCCATGCTGGTTGTGGGCATCCTGTCATCAACAGGTCTTTAAAACTGCTGACACAGGAAAGGGCATTTTTAGAGCAAAACAAAGCAGTCTGATTGAGTAGTTCAAGATTTGGCCCTTATTAAAAGTAAAAAATGATATTAAATGTTATCATGTCCTCCTTTTTGTCATAGGCAAGCAGAAGGCTTCCCTTGTAGACCAAGAAAGATATGAAAAACCTCTAAACAACCAGTCTTGGGTAAGCAAGGGGCTCAGGTAGTGAGGGAGCTGTTCTGGTCTGGTCTGGACTCTTGGGAAAGCTGTCCACATGTGATGTGGTCTTTTTCAGGCCCTTTCAAAACTGGAGAGCAAAGTCTCCTTTGGGCTCAGATGTCCACTCAGGAGTAGAGGCAATGGACGTGACAGATGAATCCAAGAGTCCATACAGTCAGAAAGACCTGACAAGGGCTCCCAGAAAACATATGATTTGATAACAGAGAGTAAACAGCACAACATAGTTAAAGGCACATAAGAATGGTTCAGTTTCCCAGCCATGCAGGGCTAGGTTCAAACAACACAATAAACTTTTTCTCAAAATTCACAAAATTGCATAATGACATTGTTAGTTACAGTTTAAACTTGGATGGCTCACAATAGACTAGTTTTGAGAAGGGAGATTTACATGTCACCAATATAAATAAGAAAATTAAACATGAACCATACAAATAAATGCAACCATTATTGCCAATGTTAACTAACATTAAGTTCCTTGTATCCCAGGAATCTATTCTTAAGGTCCATTTAAACATCATTTTTTGAATCCCAGGTGTGTCATATAGTTATCTAGTGCCTAGATATCCTTTCTTTGACAATAGGTTTTATTCCTGGGACAGTTCAAAAAGGGACTTCTGTTTCTCTGGTTCAGATCTAGAAGTTCCCAGATAATTCTGACAATATAAATTTGTACAATCACTTAAAATTGGTTCTCCATTTTTGAAACTTCATAGAATTTCAGTTTACATTATTTGCTGTTTCTCTCTCTACCTAAATCCTGTACCTGGTATAAGAATCTTTTAAAATGTGAGGGTCTAATCATAAAATGACTCATCTGCCTTTTAAAATTATTGGACAGGTACTTTAACAAAGAAGAAAAAATTTCACTTGCTTTTACCACTATTTTATACAATTTTTGTGAAAAAATTCAAATTTGAGAGCTTGTTATCAAAACATGATAAATTCTAGAAGCCAGTCATATATATCTGTATATAATTCTTAGGGGAATCAGTGTGCTTGTTGATTTTCCTCAAAATTTGCTATCCTTTTTCATTAGACATCTATCACATTACGTCTTTGTCTTATTTCTTTGTCTAATCATTTCCTCCTTTGGAGGATGTTTATGTCTATATGTATCTTTTTATTTGGCCATGAATATATGTTAAAGTTTTAAGTTAATCATTCCTGCATCCCATTATAGTAGGTCAGAGATGTTCCAATATTCATCTATTATTTAATAGATTTAATACTGAACTTACAGAACTTCTTGATTATAGAAATTTGCTATAAAAGAAAAAGAGGGACAATGTCATATATCTTAACAGAAGCAAAGAACTTTCTTAGCACTGTTTGATTCCAGGAATGAGGCATTATCTGACAACCAATCATGTGGTCACTAGGTGCTGCAAGCAAGACTTGGAAGAAATCAAGTGGGGAATTCCTTTTTCAGAAAGGAAATAGTACATTTGGGAAATAGAGTTAGGAAGATCCTACCCAGGCTCTGTCCAAGATCATCTTCAAAACCTTCCCAGGCATCCACCTTTAGCACTTCTGAGCCTGCAGCACATGTCAATTAGCTTTATGATACCTTAGACAACTATTCCTGTAATCAGAGCTAAAACAACAGTAAATTGCAGTCCCAGTCTTAAATAGTGAATAAATATTGGCTGGTGGCCTTCAGATAGGGCCATCTCAAATTTGATCGAGCTATTAATTATTAAATCAAGTTACATAATATTCCCTGTCCTCTTAAAATACTTCCTCACACTCTCTAAAAATACTTAAGTCATCTGAAACTGATCCAAAAGTATCCAGAGCAACTATCTAGGTACAAGAGAACTTTGGATAACCCCCCCCCCCCGCCTTTTTCCCAAACCTTATCTGCCTTCTGTATTTTCATTCAGACCTTTATCTTTCCAAATCTCTTGATACTATTCTTCAGATTATCCAGCTTTCCTTTAAATTTTAACCATAAGACAAGATGGCTCATAAGTTATCACTTTTACTAACACAACTGTACTGGAATCCTATTCCAGCTTGAACAAAACAAAGAGGTTAGTGGATGATCTTATAATTTGATGGAATTATGTCTTTCTTTCACAAGTTTCTTATTATTCCCTAATTATACTCACTCTAGAAAAATAAGATGCTTCAGGAATTAAATCTTGTACATGTAATAAGTTCAAACACAAATTTTAACTCTTGCTTGGGTCATGGAATGACTACAAATTAAGATCAAAGCAGCAAGATCTCTTCTGCTTTACAACCTAATTTAACAATTAATTATACTGAAATTTTAGTAGGTCTTCTAAAAATCACAAAAGATTTTTCAAAAATTTCTTCTAAAAGTATTTCTCCTTTAAAGACAGTTTAAATTTATTTTGATGTTCACTAAGCTTTTATGAAGAAAATTAGTTGGAAACTTTTAAAATGAGAGATATCTCTTCCTCCTTAAAGCAAAAATAAATCTTTAAAACTGGAATTCATTAAAACTAAGTTGGTGTAAAGTAACAGAAATTCACAAAGTATTATAACAAAACTAAATTCTTACTTATTATGGAATTCCTAGATATCACAAAGTTCTTTGTCAAAAAAAGTGTTTGTAATGGAGAGGTAATATAGTTTCTATAAGTCAAGAAGGACATATCCTATTAACTTAGCCTTATCACAATAGCAAATTTTCCTTAAATGCATCCCTAGAAATTAAGTATATTCTGGCATTACACATAGATAGTACATAAACCTTTAAATTAACATATATGAATACATCCTTAGATGAAACAGGTTTGAAAATCACACCCTCAATTTTTTTTAGGGATTCTCATTTGCTCAATAGGAATTCTATAACACAGATTTGCAGTTTATAAGAACTTATAAACATGTACTCTGTTTGCTTCAGTTTTCTCATATGTCAAACGGGGATAAAATCACCTAATGACATTATATTGTAAAGAAAACACTGAGCACAACAGCTGGTGAGCAGCAGCTGAACAGAAATGCTGATTCCCTTCCTTCCTTTCCCATCATCTGAGCTGGAAGTTGGGGCAATGGAAAGGAAGAGGAAGGACAAATGTGCCCTACCAGGCACAGGTGGGAGCTATAAACTGAGGCTTCTCACAAAGAGGAATGTCCTAAACTCTTGGCCTCTCCCGAAGAGAAAGGGGGGTGCAGGGCAAAGCCATCTGAGCAGTGTGCAGACACTGGGCAGATACAATTCATGTCCAGGAAGAGGCTGGACTACCTAATGGGGCCTTACTTCCTAGTTTATTTCCTAAGAACCTGAAACAAATCTGGATAAAATATGAAATATTGTATCTGGATAAAATCTGAAATGGATTCATAACACATAGTAATTACAATCTGGATTGAACTGAGGTACATGAGACTTTCCAGCCAAGTGAAGGACAGTTAACAGTTGTTATTCTGAGTGCTTGAGGCTACCCAGGGTATGCTATGTCATGGCCAAAACATCTTATGCCTTTGCTTCATGATTGCATCATTTGTCAATAGTATATATTTCTTTATTACAATATTGGTCATTTCTGTGGTTCTTTGCGCTCAAAAAAGACCAAAATGACATCATTTCATCAAGGTCAAGGTGTGTCCAACCATGGATGATCAGTCCAATGGAACCCAGAAGGCTCTACCACAGGTCAGGTACAAATATTCCATGTGAACATCTGGCATGGAAATGGCTCTAAATTTGCACATCTCACCATTCTATTGAGCTAATGTATTCTCCCTTGCTAACACAGCACATCATATTCTTTGATGTGGACATGCCATGCTGGATGGTCCTTTGCCAGTGTCTCCCAATTGATTATAAAGTTCTTCAGAGAGACCTTGGGAATGTCCTTGTATCACTTCTTCTGACCACCTTGTGATCACCATCCTTGCAGGAGTTCTCCATGAAATCGTCTTAGGCAAACATGCTTTTGGCATTTGAACAACATGGCCAGTCCATCAGAGTTGTGCTCTCTTCAGTAGAGTGGGAATGCTTGGCAGTCTAACTTGAGTAAGGACCTCAGTGTCCAGTACCTTATCCTGCCAGGTGACCTTCAGAATCTTAGGACAATTCAAATGGAAGAGATTCAGTTTCTCCCATCGCTCAAGGTCAGCAGAACAGCTCTGTAGACCTTCAGCTTACTCAGTCTAATACCTCTTCTCTCCCATACTTTCCTTGGCAGCCTCTCAAGCGTGGCGGTAACTCTGGCAAAGCAGGCATCAGTTGTTAAAATGAGTTATCTGAAGTTGAAAATAATCTGAAGCACAAAACTTGCTAGTAGATAATGATTTACTTGGAACAGTTGACGGGCAACCCCAACTCATTCCCCTGCCATTTGTGACAAAGACCTTACAGACCTTATTTTTATAATACAAGAGGAAAAAATTACACCCATCTTAGGAAACCTGTTTTGAACATGATTCAACTGGACAAGGCACATCATCTGACCACTTACTCCTCCCAGGTTTTCTTAACCCAGATTCATCCTGGGTCTATCAGCCTGTCTGTCAAAGTGAGACTTCACCAGAAACCCTTGCTCTGCCGCTGAAGAGATTTGCAAGCAAAAGTATTTCTTTAAAGGAGCCTATAGTTTGAAGAAAGACAGGAAAAGTGGAACTTGTGGTTTGCAGTAAGCAGTCACACCCCATCCTCCAGCTGCCAGAAAGGGAAACCCAACATTAGAATAGTGCACTACTCAATACAGATTTAACCTCCAGGTGAAGAAAAAATAAAAGACTGGAAAGAGGAACTTAGCCTTTCAATAACTCCTGTTCTCCAGGAGCCAGAAAGGGGAATTTAGCTTTTGAAAAGAATCTTATATCTCCAATGATTATTGTAGTCTTACAAAGAAATATGTTTTACCATAAATTATCTATTACTAAATGATAAAGTCTTACCATTTATCTATTTACCATATTTATATGTAAGCTATATTTAAGAGAATGTCGATGTTAGTCTGGCTTAGCCTGGACTTACCCACCAGTTGCCTCACCCTTAGCCTTACCCAAAGAAGGTAACCTAATATTACAATCAAAATAAAAACAATCCAAAGTAATTAAACATTAACTGATTTAAAGGTTATTTCTTTTCACAACCTCAACACCTGTGTGTACATTTTGGCAAATATGCTGCCAAGGTAAAGGAACTTATCCACAGGATTTAAAACTTCTGTTACCAATTTGCTGTAATCAATACTTCCACATATGAATGATATCACTCATTTCATAAAAAAATAAGAATAGAAATTGGTTCAGGAACCATAAAAGATACAAACCTAAATGAAAACTGAACAATAATATTTACAATTTTATTTCTATAATAATGAAATTATTGGTTTACCTAGGGGGCAGAGTGGATAGACTGCTGGGCCTGGAGTCAGGAAAATCTGAGTTCCAATTTGACCTCACACCCTTAGTAGTGGTATTATTCTTGGCAGGCCATTTAACTGTTTCCCTAAGTTTCCTCATCATAAAATGATCTGGAGAAAGAAAAAGAGAACCACTCCTATATCTTTGCCAAGAAAACCCCAAATGTGGTGTGTATTTTTAATGGAGTTAATGTATTTTTAATGGAATGGGAAGATCTTTTCCATCCATTAATAGGCCTGTGTAACCAGCTTAAGTCCTACGGAAGCCTAAGTCACATGAAGCCTATGGTGGGAGGAACTTGCTAAGTGGGTGAAACAGAAAGGGGTGGAGCAGGTAGAAGGGGGTAAATTATCTCACATAAAAGAGGCAGAGAAGAGCCATTGGAGTGAAGGGGAATATGAGGAAGGTGGGAATGGAGTGCTGGAACCTTACTCGTATAAAATTGGCTCAAAGAGGGAATAACATACATTCTCAGATGGGTCTAGAAATCTACCTCATCCTATGGGGAAGTAAAAAGGAACAGTAATGGGGGGTGAGGCAACTGGTGGAAGAAAGGGGAGATTGGAGGAGGTGTTAGAAGCAAAACACTGGTGAGAAGAGATGGCAAAATGTGAAAAACTGAGAGCAAAAGTGAGAGAGAGAGAGAGAGAGAGAGAATGAAGGCTAAATTTGGGAAAGAAGATGGGGAAACACACAATGAGTTACTATAATTATAAATGAAAAGGGAATGAACTCACCCACAAATGGAAGTGGATAGCAGAATGAATTAAAAAACAGAATTTCAATAAGTCATTTACAAGGAGCACATTTGAAGCAGAGATACACACAGAGTAAAAGTAAAGGGTTGGAGAAGAATCTATTATGCTTCAATGGAAACAAAGAAGGCAGGCATAGCAATGATGATCTCAAACAAAGCAAAAGCAAAAATAGATATAATTGAGAGGTAAGGAAGGAAACTATATCTTCCTAAAAGGTGCTACAGTGAAGTGCTAAAAGGTGCCACAAATATATAAGGTTTGAAAGCACAATTTAAAAGAGTTACAGGGGGCGGAGCCAAGATGGTGGAGTAGAAAGATTCACATATGCTAGCTCCGAACCCACAGCCCATAAATTACCTGTAAAGAGGAACTCCCAACAAATTCTGGAGCAGTGGAAGCCACACAACAACAGAGTAGAGATTTCTGTCCCAGAGAGCCCTGAAAAACTGGCACCAAAGGTCCATCACTCACTGGACCCGGAGCAGAGCCCAGCTCTACCTTGGCCGCATGGCCCCGAGAGGAGCAGATCTGAGCAGGCTTCAGGGACGGAATCTCCGGCAGCTGCGAAGGTCCCTCCACCCACAGGCACTGCAGGTCAGTGAGAGAGACTTCTGGGCTGGCCGAGAGGTGAGTAGGGTGTTTCCATAACTCAGGCCCCGTCGGGAGGCAGCAGTAGAGGCAGCAGTGGCCAGGGGCTCCCAGAGCAGGCAGGAGCTGGGGTCCATTACTGAAGGTCTCTGCATAAACCCCCTGAGGGAACTGAGCCCTGTGAGGCAGCCCTGCCCCGACCTGAGGGAACTGAGCCCTGTGAGGCAGCCCTGCCCCTACCTGAGAACCTGAACTTAATCCCACTGAATAGCAGCCCCACCCCGAGCTGAAAGCCCTGAGGCTGGGGAGCAGCATTTGAATCTCAGACCCCAAGCACTAGCTAGGCAGATCTAGAGCTGAGGTGGGTGTGGAAAGGAATCTCAGAAGTCAAGTAACTGGCTGGGAAAATGCCCAGAAAAGGGAAGAAAAAAAAATAAGACCATAGAAGGTTACTATCTTGGTGACCAGATGTTTAACTCCTTTCCTTTCTGATGAGGCAGAACAATGCTTACCGTCAGGTAAAGACATAGAAGTCAAGGCCTCTGTATCCCAAACATCCAAAATAGATATCCAATGGGCTCAGGCCATGGAAGAGCTCAAAAAGAATTTTGAAAATCAAGTTAGACAGGTGGAGGAAAAACTGGGAAGAGAAATGAGAGAGATGCAAGAAAAGCATGAAAAATGGGTCAATACCTTGCTAAAGGAGACCCCAAAAAATGCTGAAGAAAATAACACCTTGAAAAATAGGCTAACTCAATTGGCAAAAGAGGTTCAAAAAGCCAACGAGGAGAAGAAGGATTTAAACAGCAGAATTAGCCAAACGGAAAAAGAGGTTCAAAAGCTCACTGAAGAAAATATTTCTCTCAAAATTAGAATGGAACAGATGAAGGCTAA
>CM053771.1:2837450-2870072 GCA_028658325.1 Potorous gilbertii | reverse complement strand
GGGGGGATGAGAGAAGGGAGGGCAATGGGAGGAGGGAGGAATTTGAAGTCAACACTCTTGGGGAGGGACAGGATCAAAAGAGAGAATAGAAACAATGGGGGGCAGGATAGGATGGAGGGAAATATAGTTAGTCTTACACAACACGACTATTATGGAAGTCCTTTGCAAAACTACACAGATATGGCCTATATTGAATTGCCTGCCTTCCCAAAGGGAATGGGTGGGGAGGGAGGGATGGGGAGAAGTTGGAACTCAAAGTTTTAGGAACAACTGTTGAGTATTGTTCTTGCTACTAGGAAATAAAAAATACAGGTAATGGGGAATAGAAAATTATCTGGCTCTACAGCACAAAAGAGAAGATGGGGACAAGGGAAAGGAGGGATGATAGAAAAGAGGGCAGATTTGTGATAGAGGAAATTAGAATGCTTGGCGTATTGGGGTGGGGGGAGGGAACAAATGGGGAGAAAATTTGGAACCCAAAATTTTGTGAAAATGAATGTAAAAAGTTAAATTAATTAATTATTTAATAAAAAAAAAAAGAGTTACAGGAGGAAATAGGCAACAAAACTACTAGTGGGGGACATCAACCTTCCCCTCTCAGAACTAGATAAATCTAACTAAAAGTAAACAAGAAAGAAGTTAAGGAGGCACAACAATTTTAGAAAAGTTAGATTGCTAGACCTGTGGAGAAAACTGAATAAGAATGGAGGGGAACAAACTTTTCTCTCTGCAGTACCTGACCTTTGCACAAAACTTGCCCAGGGTGTACAACATAAAAACCTCACAATCTAATACAGAGAAAGAAGAAATGTAAAATGCAGCCACTTCAGAACATAATGTGATAAAAATTACATTCAATGAGGGGCAATGAAAAGATAGACCAAAAATTAATTGGAAATTTATTTACCTAATCCTAAAGAATAAATACATCAAAGAACAAATCATAGAAATTATTAATAAATTAATTAAAGAGAATGACAACAATGAGACAATCTAACTTTTATGGTATGAAGACCAAGTTGTAGTTTGGGGCAAGTGTATATATCCAAACATTTATATCCACATTTCATTGTAGCCTTTTTGTGGGGAGGGAGATAAAAGGGGGAAAAAGAACAAAGTAGAAAGTACATGTCAGAAAACAAAAGAAAACTTACAAGGAAACAAATAAAAGATGGACAGTTAAAACACAAGGCAGAATGATTAAAGGTTTTCCTGAAATGGAAATTTACTGCTGTATATTTTGAATCCTCTGTCATGTGCTGCTGTGCACATGGCAATGCTTTTTTTTTTTTTAAATCCTTGTATTTGTTTTAAATTTTTTTAATTTCAAATAAGAATTTTTTTTTATAAAACCCTCCAAACTACTAATAAGAGAAATGTAAATCAAAACAACACTGAGGTGAAAAGAAAACACTCAGGACTTTGAATAGTTCCCCAAATTCAGTCCTTTCCTATATCCTCTCTAGCAAGGTAAGTGCTAAGCCCTTCAAAAATGTTAGTTAACTAACAGCTAAAGAAGGTCATCATTTCTTTAGTCTGGTCCAAACAACTCTGCTAAGGGCCTGTGACTGTGACCCAGAAGTCAACTTAACCTGTTTTCTTGAGCTACCATATAACCAAAAACACTGGACCAGAGTATCCTGGAAGCCAGGACCCTTCCCCCACCATACACACCCCCAACACCAGTTCATACATAGTATTTGCTCCTTTAAATTTTACCATCTCCCACTTCAGCCTGTGCTACCTCCAGTTGTCCTGAGGAATATCTGGCCACTGGACCCAGATGGCTCTGGAGACAAAAGTGAGGCTTGTACAGTCCTCCCTCAATCAAATCTAAGTCAACTACAAGTCATGTCATCATCTCCTTGATTTCATGATCCTCTTCAAGAGCCAAGGACAAACATAACAACTAGAAGCCCTCTCAGTGTGCCCTTAAGAGTCTAACCAGTTACAAGACAGGGAAGGGTCAGTGTGCACCAGACTCATACACTGTTGTTCAACAGGGACCCTCCAGGACAAGAAGAGCATCCTATCTTCCAGGTCTGACAGGGAGAGCTTGGCCAAAGAAGCAAAGGGGAAGGGGGAGCAGTTGTATGGAAGTGGGGGAGGGGTACCAGGCATGGATAAAGGGAGCAAGACAAGACTCCTACAAGACAGAGAGGAATGAGTAGAGTGGTTGTCTTTGTGACTCAGAGATTATGAGGGAAAACTTTAAAAATGAACATGGAATGGCAGCCATTAGGATGGGGGAAGTTAGTGCTTGTGATGCCAATGTGCCAAGAATTAGTTCAAAATACAGAAGGAGAGAGCAGGACAATGTTGTTACTCCTGTTTTCAATTTTTGTAAGGAAATAATCCATAGGGAGAGGATTGCCAGTCTCATAGACAATCCCTCTTTGTCTCTGGAAATGACCTCTTTGTTGTTGTTGGCAATGTCTGAGTGTGGGAAACAAGGAAGACGTTCTATTTCCACAGTTCTGGGTGATTAGATTTGTTACCTAGCATGATCAGGGTAAAGGTCAGAAACTTGTGCACAGGCTTTATGATGTATTTTCGGGAAAGCCTATCAGAGAGGAGAATATGAAGTCATGTGGCAATGGATGTTGGGGTAGGAGGTCCAAAATTTCAAACAGTATAAGAAGCTTCCACTATTCTGAACATACTGCAGTCTTTCTGTGACCTCACTTGGAAGTTAGTCATTCATTCAAGGGAAATGAACGTGAAGGTTAATAAAAGCTTCCTGATTTCACAACAAGTATTGTTTTTTGTTTAAGGTGAGCATGTTTCTCACTGTTGGAGCCTTCTTAGTTGGCCTCATTTCTCACAATTTGGGGGCTTGTCTGGGATCTTTAGTATGAGAAAGGAAGCTTGCTTGTGGGAATGGAAGCATGTCCATGGCTTTTCAATGGCCCAGACACCCACAGGCAAGTTTCCCCCTTCTGACTGCTAATTTCTCCAAGACTGTTAGGAATTTTTGTGAATCCAGGAACATAGCTAAAACAATAGTTTGAAAGGCCTGAGGCAGGGTAAGTCAGGGACTTGAACAAGTGCAGGAAAATATCAGTGGTTAAGTATTGCTTTGTCTGTCTCAAGATTTTAGGCATTTTAGTCCTTCAGGGACCTTCAGAGTATAACTACTAAGATGAGAAGTGAGTGCTATTATGATAATGGTACTAGGAAGGGAATGAATAGTCCTCTGAGTACTCCTTCTGAAGCCTGTTTGAAGCAATTCTGATCATATTCCTTCTCCTGTCTACTCCCGAATGACAGCAGAGAGGAGGAGAGGGGAGGAAGGAGAATCCAGATTTTGGGAAGGATCCTTTTAAAATTGATTAGATTGATTGATTAGAAATCAAGCAGTATAAATTTTTGAACAGTATAATGCTTTGTTAAATGTCTTGTCTGTGTGTGTTTGTGAGGTGTTTTGTTAAATTGTAAATGCAGCCAGCAAGTCTTCCCCATTATCCTCTCCTCTCAGCCTCCCTCTGGAGTAGTTTCAGAGCAGTGAGAGCGAGAGAGAGAGAGAGAGAGAGAGAGAGAGAGAGAGAGAGAGAGAGAGAGAGGGAGAGAGGGAGAGAGAGGGAGAGAGGGAGAGAGAGGGAGAGAGGGAGAGAGAGGGAGAGAGGGAGAGAGGGAGAGAGAGGGAGAGAGAGGGAGAGAGGGAGAGAGGGAGAGAGAGGGAGAGAGGGAGAGAGGGAGAGAGGGAGAGAGAGGGAGAGAGGGAGAGAGGGAGAAAGAGAGAAATCTTTTCTGTTGGCTTGGTCTGGTTGCAGTAATGGTGTTTAGCAGAGTTAAAAGTTTTTCTTTCTTTCTGCATTCCAAATTCTGACCAATGTTTTGAATGTGAAAAGATAAAGGGAGGGAAAGCCCTTTTCCCTCAGATCACGCTTTGCAGAGTATTCAACTTAAAAAAAATTGTGGCTCTCTTGATATGCAAACTGTTAGGCTCTTAACCTCTAAGGTTTCATTTCTTAAGGAACAAAGAAACTGAAAGAAATTGTGAGTATTTAGTTCATTTCAAAGGTAAAAGAAAGGGGAATATGGGTAGGACAGTAGAGTATCTATGTGTTCAGACCTTATACTCCTTTCCCCACCTCCCATCCCACTTCAGAAAACGTTTACCCTGATTGGGAAACCAAGAGACAAAGTTATGGATTTAAAAATTGTTTACTGTGATTTATAATTATTACTATTAGTTACTGAGTTCCCAAGCCCCATGTTTGGAAGCCACACTTTGTGCACTTTGATTCAAATTACTTAGGCATATTTCCTGGGCTAGGTAGGCTCTTTAGTTTTTGGAGTAACTGGGAAGGTCTTTCCTCCTGAGACAGCGTAACCCTAACCCTAGGTTACCTAAAGGAGACTCTCTTTTGTAATGGAAATTAGAAAGTAGAAGAGTTTCAAACAGGCCGTCTGAAGTGAAAAGTTCAGTTTTGATTTAATGAGACTTCAAAGTTAAAATCTGTACTTTATTTTCAAATTAAGTCAATATAACTGAAACTAGACAATGTGTTTAAAATGGCAAATTCACTTTAGAATTTCAGTGATTTCTTTTAGAAGAATTAACTCTCTCCTGATTCTGAAAGATGAAGACAAGAAGAGTAAGTACTTAGGCAGTCAATAATTTAATCTTTTGAAACTATGGAAGCTTCTGCCTGGAGAAACTGGCAATGCCCTGTCAGCATCAAATTCTTTAGATCTCTGCCTGGATCAAAAGCCTCATCTTAGAATATTGGCATATTTCAAGTTAACCTGAAGAAAACAGGTGTGATTTCAAACTCTTTGTAGAACTTTATATGCTTTTCCAAGTATATATAACCTGAAATTCCCAAGGAGGATGCAATGGGAAACTGGAATGCTTAGGAAAACTCTTTATCTTATGGATAATATTTTCTTTTAAGTAGCAAGAGTATTTGACTTAAGGCAAAAAAAGGGTTAAAATGTTTATCATTAGTGATTTATAAATCCAGATTTGATATGATTCAAGTCAAAATCTGCCCTGAAAGAATAAAGAGCACAATCTGAGAGTGCTGTTCCTATCAGAATTAATCAGAAAAAGATACTGTTATCTGGCACGTATGACTGTAAAATGCTTGACACAAGGAGGGGTGTATGTCAGATGCAACATTAATCTAACATAAGTTACAATTTTTAAATTTGATTTTGTTATATAGGTTTGAGTTTTAAAAAGATATGATATAAATTTGATAATTTGAGACTTATATTTGGCTATAAATAAGCAGTGAAAATGCTGATGTTTGCTACATAATAGTAGAATTTCCATTTGAAATCTTGGCTAAAAAGATTTAATTTCTGAAGTAACTCATTCTTTGAGAGTGAATATAATTAGGGAAGAATAAACAAGCTTGAGAAAAGATTAGCCATTGTATTAAATGATTATTAGATGATATTGTGTGCCCACATGGTGGTAAGGAGATGAATTTCTGTGCAAAGTGATGAGTAAATGCAGTCACCTGGATGGATAATGGGTCGCTTTAAGTTTTACATATCTAAATGTTATATGAGGAGTTGCATGGTTAAATTAATGATAAATTGGTTAAGAAGCTGCTATGAATTCTGTGTGAGCTTCCGTGTTGCAGAATTCCTATTGAGAAAATGAGAATCCTTGAAAATGTAAACATATATACATGTACACACACATATACACATACATATCTTTTTATATGTGGGCATGAATTTGAAGCCTGTGACATCTAAAGATCTATTAAGTATGTTAAGAAGTTTATTTCTGCAATTAGGAAGGAAGTTTTAACTAAAATTGTTCTTGCTATAAATCAAGCATTCACAAAAGTATCTTTCTGAAAGGAAACTTGGTAAATGTGCCTTAGTTTTAGATCTTTTGTAATTTTTGTCAATTGAATTTGAGAGGGTTTTATGATAAATTGTAAACTATTTTGAAGAGGAATATATTTGCTGTGTGAAGAAATGTTGTATAAAATCTTCTGTATGATTTTTGGAAGGCCTACCAAATTTATATATGTAAGCTAATTTGTCATAATAACTTGAGGCTTTGTGAGAGCTGAAAGCTAAGGGACAAGATAAGGGAGACCATGAATTTTATGACTCCTGGAAGCTCTGTGATGAATTTAAGACAGTCTCCTGGCAGTCTCCTGATTCATCTTCAAAGTCCCAGAAGGATTTCTTAAGATCTAATCTGAACTCAGAGCTGCTCAGAGAAAAGATGTTAACTTTTTCCTATTTTCAAAGGAAAGGAGGGGTACCTACCCCACCCTGGGCGCCTAAGACTGGAAAAGCCTCAAAGCTTCACCCAAGTGTTTTATTGCATCTGAGGCTGGACAGCAGTGGCACACTTGCTTTGTTAAACTAGTAGTATCTATGTAAAATGTAAACTTTTATATACGGAGTTGCTAAACAAGGAATTTGTTTTGGTGATAAACAATCTCTAATGATTGACGTTTAGAACAAATTTAAGATGTAAGTGTTTGTAAAATTTTTGATTAGTGAAACCTACCATTTGGTAAAAGACTAATTGTGTTCTACTACTCAGAGAAAAATGTGACTGTTACAGGCAGAAGTTTGCCTTAGTGGACAGTTCTGTTTTCAGCCTGAGATGGGATCCTTCTGAGTCAGTTTCCCCATTGTATTCCTCTGAAAAGGAATGTTTTCTCACTTGAGTATTTCTAAGTCTGGCTATAAGGTGGAGATGATTATCTAATTAGGTCCTTGCTTTTCATCTTCATGGCATATTCCTATAATCAAAGCAGATAGTTTCAGATGTAAGCACAATGAAAGTAGTGGAATCTTCCTGTTTTCAGTTAATTGGGTAAATGGGTACTCTGGTATAGTCTTGTGAAAGATAAAAACCCTGAAATCGAACATTCTTTCTGAATGTTATGGAAATAACTAGATAAAGGAAAGGAAATCAAAGTATAAATGTGATATTGAATCATTGCTCCATAGAACAAGACTGGTATTTAAAGTTAGCTGTAATTGTATGAAGTTGTTGAGGTTAGGGGTGTTTAGGACCCAAAAATATTGACATACTGGGTCCTGCTCAAATGAATTCAACCCAAGCCTTCTTTCAGGTAAAGAAGATCAAAGTTTGTTAAGGTTTCTCAATATTGGGTGGACTAATTTTAGGGGATCTGAGCATTTATATTGTTAATGTAAGAGGGCTGGATAAAGTCTGAGCACTTTCATGGAGAGAGAACTTATTTCCAAGAGAGACCTAGGAAGGAGTTCAGGAGTGGCCCCAAGTGGGTGGGGTTTCCAGGGATGATCTTGATGGGAGTGGCCTGTAACATGGGGGTTGGGATTGGTAGGATCAAGAGTGGGAAATAGGACAGAAATTTGGGCATGGTGATAGGGAAAAGCTTATGAACCTGAAGAGAGCCAGATAAAGTGGGAAATCCAAGGAGCTTTCAAGGTAAGGTTTTCTGGTGACCTTTCAGACAAATGGGACTAAAAACTCATTTGGGGTAAGGGATAGATGTCCCAACTTGGAATAATGTCTTTAGATGTTACAAAGTGATATATTAATACAAGAGATTGAATTAGTTACTGAGACTAAATTAGAGACATCTTCTTTTTGGGGAAAAGAATTACACTGTAGTTTCTTAGACGTAGGTAACCTCTGGTAATATTTTGCGTTGATGGAAAAATTAAATGTTTCTGTTTTGATTTGAATTCATCTCATGCTCATAACTTGAAGTTAGTGTTTGAATGTATCATATCTGTAGCTCATTCATTTAGAAAGAGCAGGGTTAGAAAGGTATAGATAAGCTTGGGAAACACATGTAAATCTATTAGAACAATAACTTATGATGCTTGTTATGTTATCAGGAACTAATATATGTATAGAAGGTATTCAATCTACTTAAGACTTTCTTCAAAAGATGTTCCTCAGTCAGAGTGAAGTTATTGTCATATTTGAAACTGATTATTGGAGCTTGCTATTTTGATACTTTATGGGATTATTAACTGTTTTTCTGAATCTAACTCCAGGTGTGGATAGAAAGAAAGGCTGTCTGAGCCACTGATTCATGATACCAGCAAGCCTGTGAGATGCTGATATGAATTGCAAAAAAGTGATCTCATGGGAAAGTTGGGAGAATGTCTGCTTCGCCAGAGCTAAGGTAGGATTTTCCTGACTCAATTTCCTCACTGACTCATGTCGGACTTTAAGCCTAGCTAAATGCCAGTTGACAATATACTCCTGCCTGGAATTGACATGAAAGTAGGGAGATGTTGTTTCCCTGAAATGTCCCTTCTCTTAATGGCAATTTCCTACGATCAAAAGTTTTGTAAGCATAATACCAGATCTATTAAATAATAGATTGTAGGTAGGTGAATATGTGAAACTAAATTAACGTCTAAAATTAAGCTATTAGGCTTAGAACTTTAGATCAACAACAATAAGTTAGGGTCCTTTAATTCTTATTAATAGCATGGGAAGAGACTGAGGGCCTGTGAGGTTAGCATACATAGTTATTTGTGGGACTTCATCCTACTGCAGCTTGATTTCCCAAGTTTCATAAGCAGCAAAAGTTGTATATGAGGTATATGTCTCCTGCAATAGCAGAGACATGACTGGGAGGTCAAGCATGCCTCCTTGGGAACACAGCTGGGCAGAATATCCTCTAAGTGAATTGTATAGAATTCTATATCATGAAGACAGGATAATGGACCATAAGTTAGATATTGGAAGGGTTGTAAAAGTTATACATTGCATACAATCTGTGTGCTCTCCCAGGAAATGTTTCTTTGCCTCTCCTTATCTTGAGATGTAACCATAATGTCAATTTCTAAGTAAAAGTTGACTCCTGAAGTGGCTTGGAGCAGTCGCTTGCTCCTGAGCCTGCCCAGGCTATGCCTTGAACAGTTTGGTGTCTTGTATTCCTGCATGTGCTCCTGTCCCCTTACAGGGGACCCTGTTCAAACTCTGCTGTGCAGGATGCAGCAATTTACCCTGCTTCAGATTATTGTTTCCTTATTCTTTTTGGTCTTTATTTAACCTGTTTGATGGATTTGTCTCCTCCAAGCTTAGTGCCCTATACTTGTGGATGACTGATTGTTTAAGCTAGACATCACCCTTTGCCCAAGACTATGATAAATCAACCCTAGACCTGGCATCCATCAAATTCTGGATACCAGCTAAGGAACTGACTCATCAAATGGGAACTCTCAAAGCAGAGACAGCTGTATTTCCAATCTCAGGGAGAAGTAGTTTTAGAAGAGGAGATCTTCACCCCTTGCCCTAAGGGATTTGGGGTCCCATTCATATGAGGGGGAAATGATGGGGTGTTGGTGCTCAAACCCCTATCCTAATACATTGTTTTCTTCAATTGATTGTTATTTTATAGACCTCATGATGTGTTTCTTTTGAGTTATCCCTTTTAAATTGTTATGAAAATTACATTGATACAAGTTACTCCTAAAATCCCATAGGCCTATTATAATGGACATGAAAGATCTTGGGGTCAAATATAATGTTAATGGAATAGGATGCTCTACCCTATCTATTAATAGGCTTCTGTGACCTCTGGTCCAGCTCACAGCTATAATACATCCTGAGTCACATAGACCCCACTGGAGGAAGAACTTGCTTAGGGTAACTTGCTTGTGTGGAGGTCTAATGGAATGATTACTTGAGATGTCAGTGCTCCCTGGAAAGGTGATGAGTATCTTTCTAAATCTTGCCTCCTGCTATCCTAGAAGTGATGTTCCAAATCAATATTTGGTTTTGCCTTGGAGGAAGAGAGTTAATTATATTTTGCAAATTTACCCTGGAAATATATATATGCATACTCGTAACAGCTGCTATGGATATCACATTGTCTTTACACTAGAGAGTTTTGTGGACATAAAGGGAATACTCTGTTGTTACAGCATCTGAGGAGGATCATCTCAGATTTGTGCAAACTGTAAAACCCCCCTCAGCATCCACATATTGAGATGCTAGGCCAGCCCCAACTGCAGAGCAGCATATACAAGATGTTTCTTTTGAAGATGCAGATTAAGGGATGCCTGAGGATATAGAAATCCCTATGAAATGAAAGAAGAGCCAACCTAGGGGGAAAAGTCCAAGGATGATGGCACTGGGAAGGAGAACTTGGCCATAGTAGAGAAAATTAAAAAGAACCAGAGACAAGATTACTTAAGCGGTGCAGTGTCCTGTTTGGGGCACTCCACAGACCAACTGCTGAAGGAGTTCAGGAATATTTACCAATAACAGAGTTTCCAAGGCAGAAACAATGCAGTCAAACTAGTAAATGATAGCCTATATAATTGGAATGATAAACTCCTTAAGGTTGACCAGGATAGTGCTTTGCACAATGATCTCAGGACCCTCAAAGAGAAAGAAGGAACTGATTTCATTCTACTCAACTTTTCTTTTAAAGACAACTTTCCTTTTGACAAAGCAGTTGTCAGGTTTGTCTCTCTAGGCCCCTCAGGAGGGTATGTTCTGGATAGGTGTGCCATTTGCATGGAACTACTCACTAAGCAGGCCTGAACCAATGTCTATTCCATAGAGTCCATAACTGTGCAGATCAGTGCCACACTGGTGAAAGGAAAAGCATGAGTCCAGTTTGGAACCAACACAACTTAAGTCTGAGAAAAGTGCAGCAGTCTTACAAATCCCTGGTGCAGATTCATGAAAAAAATGATTGCTACATCCCCTCCTCCCCACCTGCCCAAGAAGATGGTTAATCCCAGAGTTTCTCCCTCCTTCCCCAATAGGCACCATTGAATCAATGACATTTGAATGCTATATTTGGGTCTTATGCTGCCTCTGTGGTTCCTTCCATCCCTCCCTCTTTTACTGGATATGTTAGGTCTGGCTACTGCAGGAGAACGATGGCTAGTCTAAATGCTCAGAAGAAAACACCAACAAAAGAAAACACAGAACTGTTTTAGTTATTCAAAACTGACTTACAACCCAAGCAACCATCTTGCTAGAACCCTTGATAGCAGGCATCCTTAGAAAAAAAATTTTTGAGCCTTCTCATGTTCCTGAAAACTCAGTTGTGCTCCAGACTAGATCATCCTCTTTACCTGTGCTGGGGAATTTTATTTGTTTTCTCTTCTTTCATGGACTCTGCCGCTTTTGGTTAGTGTATGGTAGATATGTGGGGGGGAAAGTGTTATCTCTGGGAAAACAATTACAGTGTATTAATTTGGAAAAAAAAACAGAATCAGTTTCTCCATTAAGCAAAAGTTTGTCTGGATAACAACAGTTTGTTCAAGAACAAACAGAATTGGATTCATCTTACCAAAAGTTTGACCAAGGAACAAATGGAATCAGGTTGTGCATGGGCTATAATGTGTTTATCTATTCTCATGAAGCCAGAGAATCATGCATTACACTGGAGTCAGAAAATGTTTCTCAACTCAGAGTAAACAAACTGAAGGAGACCTTTCATATACTTAGAGCAATCTCAGATCAGGATGCCTGTGTCAACCCAAAATTATCCTTTCCTTAAGTGTTAGCTATAATAAGAGAAATTTCTTAATAGGAGAGATTGTAAATAAAGTAATATAAGTGCCAAATTATCAATTAAAATTATAGATGCAGGAGGTCTGTTTCTTTTATCATTAACATAACGAGAGAGAGAGAGAGAGAGAGAGAGAGAGAGAGAGAGAGCATAATATGGCATAACAAGTGTCCATAAAATACCAAGATAAGAAAGACTGATTATTCAAGAGAGCATCCAGTTCAAGACATTCAGAAACAGAAGAATGCTCCTGGTCAGCTTCATCTGGCCTTGTAGCTCCTGACAGAGGAAGGGGCATTTGGGATTCACTCAGGGAGCAAAGTAAAGCATGTCTGTTAGGTCAGGGAATGCCAAGCAGTATGGTAGGTAAAGCTCAGACTGGGCCAAAAAGTGTCTTCTCCTGACTAGCCAACTCAGGTTTTAGGTCTTTCTTATATGATGGGGGGAGAGAGGCTCAAAAATGGTTCACAGCAATCAGTCATGTTACTCATGTTAATGATGAAAAACCCCCAGACATTCTGGATTTATACTTTCAATGGACACTTTGACGTTCTCTTATATTATTGTATGTACAATCTCTCTAATTAAGGGATGCTTTCTCATATTACAGTTAACACATATGGAGACTATAACTTTTGTTTACATGGGCATCCTGAGCAATGAAACAAGAGAGGGGTGAGAGGGAATTACTCTAAAAGTATAGGATCACCTTTGTCTATCATCCTTGACCTGATTCTGCACAATGCACTCCCATGCATATTTCTATATGTGTGATCTGTCAGCTCTGAGAGAAATAAACATGAACATACAGCCTAATTTTGTCTTTCTTAGAATGAACTCAGTGATGGTTGACAAATTCTTTAACATCTTTATTTAAAGTTTTGAGTTCCAAATTCTATCCCTCTTTCCCTCCCTTCTGTCTTCTCTCTCTGAGATGGAAGCAATCACAAATAGGTTATACATATATATGCATAAAAAGACATGAATAAAAGGAAGTGCAAAATAGCTTTCCTGAGTCTGTATTTAAACAATGTCTCTAGAGGCAGATAGTATGCTTCAGCATTAGTCCTTTGGGATTGTATAGGATCATTGTATTGCTGAGAATAGCTAAGTCACAGTCCTTCAATAAGCAATATTGCTGGTACTATGTACAACATTTTCCTGGTTCTGTTCATTTTATTCTGCATCAGTTCATATAAGTCTTTCCAGGGGTTTCTGAAATAATTTTGCTCATCATTTTTTATGGCACAATATTCCATTATAATCATATATCACAGCTTCTTTAACCATTCCCCATTTGATGGGCATCACTTTGATTTCCAATTCTTAGCCACCACAGAAAAAGCTAGTACAAACATTTTCATACAAATAGGTCCTTCTCCCTTTCTTTGGAAGTTGTTGGGATATAGATGTAGCAGTGGTATTGCTGGATTAAAAGGTATGCAGTTTTACAGCTCTTTGGATATAGTTCAACATTGCTCTCTAAAATGGTTGGATCAGTTCACAACTCCCAACAGTGCATTAGTGTGCCAGTTTTCCCACATCCCTTCCAATCTCCATCATTTTTTATTTTTTTTGACATATTAACCAATGTGATAGCTGTAAGGTGGTTAATTTGCATTTCTCTAGTCAATAGTGTTTTAGAGCACTTTTACATGAATGTAGATAGCCTGGATTTCTTTGTATGAAAACTGTTCACATACTTTGACCATTTATCAGTTGGAGAATGATTTGTACTTTTAGAAATTTGACTTAGTTTTCCATATGTTTGAGAAATGAGGCCCTTTTCAGAGATACTTGTTGCAAAGTATTTTCCATTTTCTTCTTTCCTTATAATTTTGATTGCATTGATTTTGTTTGTGGAAAAACTTTTTAAATTTTGTATAATCAAAAATGTCTTTTGCACATTTTGTAATGCAATGTCTATGTCTTCTTTGGTTCCAAATTCTTCCTTTATCCATAGCTCTGTCAGGAAAACTATTCTTTACTCTTTTAATTTGCTTATGGCATCACCCTTTATCTGTAAATCACTGACCCATTTTGACTTTATCTTGTGTGATAAATATCTCATATGTGTGAGATGTTGGTGTGTACCTAGTTTCTGCCATACAGTTTTCCAGTGTTCTCAGCAGTTTTTGTCAAATAATGCTTTTGCTCCAAAAGTTCAGGTCTTTGGGTTTATCATATAATAGATTACTTTGGTCATTTACTATAATGTAATTTGTACCTGATCTATTTCACTGATCCACCACTGTATTTCCTAGCCCGTACTAGATTTTTTTAAATGAGGCAGTTGGGGTTAACTGAACAAGGTCACACAACTAATAACTGTCAGCTGTAAATGTATAAAAGTGAATTCATTTTCCTTCTCAGCCCTGTTCCTGCCAAGGGCCACACCATCCTCCCAGTCCTTCAGACTCACAATTCAGGTGTCCTCTGTGACTCCTCTCATCCCATCTTATCCACTTTCACTTTAGCAACATCTCTGAAATGCATTCCCTCCTCTCCACTGATTTTTCAGCCTTCTTGGTGCAGACCCTCATCTCCTTACTCTTGGATTTCAGTAGTCTGCTCATGGGTTGGCCTTGTTCAAGACTGTCCCACTCCAACGCATGTTCCAATTTTCCAATACAGTGATTTGCCTAATTCAAAGATCCAATCATGTTACTTCACTACTCAATAAACTCCGGTGATTCTCTACCATCTCCCAGATCAAATACAAAATATTTTGGCATTGAAAGGCTTCTGTGAGCTCAGCACCACTTCCTTTTCCATTCTTCTTACACCTTACTTTTATTGGATCTGATGACACTAGATTCCTTCCTGTTTTAGAAACAAGATTCTCCACCTCTCAACTCCAAGACATTTATCCACTATCCTCCATGACCAATATGCTCCTTCTCCTCACTTCTGCCTTCAGGTATCTTCAAGTCCCAAGTAAAATCCCTCTCTTTTTTTTTTTCCAATTTATTTATTTTTAGTTTTCAACATTCATTTCCACAAGATTTTGAGTTTCAAAATTTCTCCCCATCTTTCCCTTCCCCCACCCCAAAACACCATGCATTTTAATTACCCTTTTCCCCAATCTACCCTCCCTCCTCTCACACTCCTCCCTTCCCTTATCCCCATCTTCTCTCTTTTCTTGTAGGGCAAGATAGATTTCTATACCCCATTACCTGTATTTCTTATTTCCCAATTATAAGCAAAAACTATTCTCAACATTTGTTCTAAAACTTTGAGTTCTAACCTCTCTCTCTTCCTCCCTCCTCACCCATCTCCACTGAGAAGGCAAGCAATTCAATATTGGCTATATGTGTAGTTTTGCTAAAGAATTCCATAATAGTCACGTTGTGTAAGACTCTATTTCCCTCCATCCTATCCTGCCCATTTATTCTTTCTTTTGATCTTATTCCTCCCAAAAAATGTTTACTTCTAAATACCCCCCTCCTCTCAGACCTCTCTTCTATCATCCCCCCACACCCTACGTATCCCCTTCTCCCCTATTTTCCTGTAGTGTAAGATACATGTTCATACCAAATTGAGTGTGCATGTTATTCCCTCCTTAAATCAAATGTGATGGGAGTAAGCTTCACTTTTTCCCTCTCAATTTCCCCTTTCCCCCTCCATTGAAAAACCTTTTTCTTGCCTTTTTTATGAGAATTTGCCCCATTCTATTTCTCCCCTTCTCCTCTCAACAGATATCTCTCACCCCTTATTTTTTTAGATATCATCACTTCCTATTCAACTCACTCTGTGCCCTGTGTATATGTGTGTGTGTGTGTGTGTGTGTGTGTGTGTGTGTGTGTGTGTGTGTGTAATCCCTCAAATTACTCCAATACTGAGAAAAGTTTCAAGAGTTACCAAATATTACCTTTCCATGTAGGAATGTAAACAGTTCAACTTTAGTAAGCCCCTTAAGATTTCTCTTTCCTGAACCAAGAAGGGGAGGAGACAAGACGGCACAGTAAAAGAAACTCTATTCCCACAGCCCGTTAAATACCTGTAAAAAGTGACTCTAAACAAATTTTATAGCAGAAGAAGCCACAAAATGACAGAGTGAATGAGATTTCCAACCTGGAAGGCGACAGGAAAGGCCTGCAACACCAGGTGCAGAGCACAGCCTGTCCTTAGCCAAACCATGTCAAGGGCATTCCCGGAGCAGGCTTCAAGGTGCAACCGGAAGCAGCTGCTAGTCCCAGATTCCTTAACTTACTAACACCAAAGACAGCTTCAAAGGTCAGTAAGAAAGTTTGTTCATCTGGATGAGAAGAGAACACAGTAGTCTAGCCCAGGCCCCAGGCAGCTTCTATTGTTGGATCCCCTGATATTTTAGGGAAAACTATCCAATTTCTGCAACGAGATGTTAGTATACAGGCAGCTAGGGGGCAAAGTGGATAAAGCCAATCTGGGACTGGAGTGAGCAAGATCTGTTCCAAGACCAGCCTCAGATTTATTAGCTATCTGAAACTGTTAAGTCACTAAACTCATTTCCTGAGTTTCCTTACCTGGAAAATGGGGATAACAGGGTTGTTGGGAGAGGCAAATGAAATTTTATTTGTAAATACAGAGTACAGGGCATGGCACACAATGAGTGCTACATAACTTCTCAATTTCTTTACTTCCCTTCCCACTCCACATTCATAATTGTTTGCCCAGCCTCAGGTCTTTCCCCACATAATCCATCCTTCACATGGGCCCACCTTAACTTATCCCAGTATCTCCTTTTTGTCTTTCAGAAACCAATACCAACCCCTCCCCTAAAGCTCTAAAGCCCTACACATCCTGGCATCAATGTCTCTTTGCAGCCACATTAGACAATCCTCACTGCCATGTTGAGATCCAGCTCCCTAGGACTTTGGTTTCTCGCAGAAGAATCTGGGCACTACCTGATCCCCAGCCTGGAGCTTCATCCTTCCCTCCAACTTGGAATCCCTTTCATCTCATAAGACAGTCCATGGGCTATGTTTTCTTTGAAATGCTACCTGCTGGCCCCCTCCTTGTTAAGCCACCCTGTATTTTGTCCCTTTGTATCACTTAAATTTTTTTTATTTCTAGTCTTATGGACTTATTTAAGCACTCATTTTCTCCTCCATTGGTTTCTAAACTAATCTGAGTAGGACTGACTTTATTCTATGTACCCTCGCACTTCATTCCTAGTGGAGGGCATGAACCATAGGAGGCCTGTCACAAACAGCTGGTGATTGACTGGGTCTTTCTTTTTGGGTTTTTACTTGTCATTTAATTTATACTCAAACACCAAAACAAAAATGCAGAATAGAGAAAAGAAAAAAGAAACCTATCATAAACTTAAATACAGAAGAAAAGGAGCATGTCACGAGCACAGGAAGACCTAAGAGGATTCCAAATACGTAGTGTTGAATCTTCATTTCAAGAACGGCTGTAAGATAAGCACTGTACACTGTGTTAGGAGCTGTCCATCTGCTCTTTGTTTCTTTTTTACTCTGCTGTGCAGTTTACTCCCCACAACCCAAAGGTTCTAACTCTGTGGACATATTTATAGATAGATGCACATTTATTCGCAAATACACAAAATTTACCTTCCTTTGAAGAGGAAAGGCTTAGGCACAAGCACAGATACAGGGAGAGGACAAGTCAAGTTACCGAAGTGGCTGGGTCCCCATTCTGGCACCTTGGACCATTTACAGGTTCTTTGCCTTTTGTTTCAAAGAAGACCATGACATCAGGAAGATGTCGTTGACTTTTGAGTGCGGGAGGGATGTGCATAACTACCAGCCTCACTTTCTCCTCCAGAGGCATTTGGGTCCAGGATGCCTTTTTAGACTAAGATGAATTTTGATGGCTGAAAGTTTAGTTGGGGCTGACTGGCTAGGTTTCTTTCTCAAAGACCAAATGTTCAATCCATTTCATGCTGGAGCTCATGGACTGGACAACAATAGGTCCCTGCCCAAGCACTACTAAATGACTCAGACAGCATGTAAACAGTAACCGTTTCTCTTTGGGCCAGAAACCCTAAGGGTCTTCCTCTGTTTGATTTTTCTTTTTATTAAAGGGGCCATGCCTTGATCCACTTCTTAAAGAGGCCTGTCACTAAATGGGCATTACTTCACACAAAATTTGAACCTCAAAAGACCTTATTAAAAGGGTTAGGGCTTCACATTGAATCCTGGGCTCCAATCCAATTATTCTGATGAATACCTGGCCACTAGACCAAAATGGCTCTTGGAGAGGTCTAAGACTGGTGACCTTGCACAGGTCTACTGCACTGAAATCAAAGTCAAATGCAACTCACATCATCTCCCTGATGTCATGGTCCTCTTTAAGAACAAACACAACTATATAAACTCTCCCTCTATACACACACACACACACACACACACAAACACACTCTGACATACACATGTATATGTATCTATAAACATATTTTTGCTAATAAATTCTACTCCTGATTTTTGTTTTTGTTTACATTTTTTATTTCCTATCCCTCATGAGTTTGCCCTGCTTACTTAGCCTAACTCTACCTCCAAGGATCCATCCCATCCTCCCATTCCCATTAATCTATCCACCTTTCTATAACACCCATAACCTATTCCTTCATCCTCCCCTGTAGAGATTCCTCCCTTTTCCTGATTCCAATTGACCTAAACCACTTCCTACACCCCCCCCCTTTAACCCATTCCCTTTCCCTCCCATCTAGGGATCCCTCTATTTTCCTCTCCTCTTACCATGTTATCTCTTCTGAATTTAGAAGACTTTTATACTCTTCCATCTATATAATGTGTTGTTCCCTATTAAACCCATTCTCAGTGAAAATAAGATTACCAGAACTACCCACCCTCCTCACACATCTAATTGTTGGGTTTCAAGTCTTCCTCTTGCACCTCATTTGCATCAGATAATTACTCTTTTTAGCTGTTCCAAAAAATTTTTACTTTTGAAAGTCATATACTCAGGTCTACCTCAATCTTTCTTATGAATAATCCAATGACTAATGACAATCTTAGACATACATTTTACATTGTACAGATATAAAAGGTAAATAGTCTCTACTTATTGAATCCCTTCTAATCAGTCTTTGGCACATACCTTGTATTTCTCTTGCCCCTTGTTTGTCAAATCTATTAGGTTCAATATTTTTTTAAACAAAGGCGTGAAACTCTGACAGGTGGTCACATATCCATCTTTTTTGCTGTTCAGGATTGTGCTTAAATTTCCAGAACATATTTTTAGCCAGAAACCAAGTTTTTTTGCTGTTTGACATATAGTATATCATGACTTGTGGTCTTATAGTGTCTCCACTGCTAGGTCCTGTGTGATTCTAATTGTGGCACTTTCATATTTTTTTTCTTCTCACTCTTAATATTTTATCTTTGAGCTGGGGGTTTCAGAATTTGGATGTAATACTCCCATGTGTTTTCCTTGATTCAGTCACTTTCCAGAGCTATCTCTCATTTTTCATTTTTTTATTATTCTCACGAGTTGACCTTCTTGGACTCTGGGTCTAGATATATTTGAAGACCTCTCTTTACCATTTTAAACTTAGGCAACTTCCCCCTTTTGTGACAGTGAGTGGGGTATTGCTACCCAACCCCCATTGCTTTTAGCCACTACCTCCCATTTTCTCTTGTCCAGGGCAAAGGGAATAGTGGTTTTTCTGATGCCTTCCCAGGACAGGGAAAAGGATTTGTTGGTATCCCTATAAGAAAGAAACCACAAAGTGAGTCAAACAATGATGTGCAACTAAGGGTTTCACAACTGGCCTTCCTAAAGACAAGTAAAAAGTGAGCACAATATACATTCACATTTTCTGTTCACTGGGATCCTCACGTCATTGTGCCTAGAAAATCATCCAAACCATCCACACCTGACTTGTAGCTTTCATTGATTACCCTGAACTCGATGATCACATGACATACTGAGCAGCCAGCCCTCCCCAGCCAGTTCAAGCTGCTCCAGCACAGTCCTAGAGTGCTGAAAGCAAATTCCTGGGAGGACATGACAGGTTCCATGGTGTTCCATAACCTACCTTTTGTTTTGTATGACCCTTCTACAAACCTCAGGATCAGCTGCTACAACAACAGGTTCACTTCAGGGTCACCTCTTCAAATCGGTTAAATAAAACATTCCCTGGAATCTCCTTTCTTCTTATCTCCCATGACAAATAGTCCCCTTGGATTTAGGGTAACTAGTTATACTAACAAGGATAAACCCTCCTTTACCAATGGTAGTTAAACATTCACAAGGTGATGGCATAACCAGCTTCACCATAATGGATAGCCACCTGTTTTCCTTTCTCTCCAGTTATATAAGCATTGCTAGCTGAATTGTGAATGCCACACCTTCCCCTCAAGGCCGGGTGGGATTTGCCAGACTCTGGGTGAAATAAAACCTCTTAGTCAGATTTTGGCTGGATTTTAGGCATTAGCTGGTAGAAAGGATAAAATAATTAATGCAACAACAGCCAGATTCACCAAAACCATCCAAAGAGGAAGCATCTGCTGGTCCTGCAGGGAAAAGGGACATAGCCTGGAACAGGTACATGAGGCAGTAATGCTGGGGAAACTTCATTAGGTCTCTTTCTCCTTCCCTTCTCCTCTCATTTCTCCCTCTCCCCATCTCTCCTCTGATTTCTCGAAATAGTAGAGGAATCAATGACAGAGCAACAGCTCTTCAAGATAAATTCATCTTTCCAAAGGTACAGGAACCCACAGGGGTAAATCTATTCTCCATCAGCTTGTCACCAAAACAAAGGAATTTGACATTGGCTTGGAAATGATGGGACCCTGGAGGGAAGTGACCACCCCTTCTAGAATGTGGCACAGACAAGGGGATATCTAAGGATGGGGGATGGGCACCATACATTTGGAAGAAGAAGGTTAAAGGGCTCAATGGAAGGGCAGATAGGCTCCAGGGCCTCACATTCTATAGAGGGAGTTAGACCCAAAATAACAAATGACATTCAAGTAGTTAATGCTGAAGACACAAAGGAAGATAACATCAACTACAATATAAAACTATTGGCCCAAGAGACCAAGATGGATGAGAGGGAGCTCAACACCAAACTTAGTTCAGAAAACAAAATGTAGAGATGAGGGAAGCAAGAACAGGAATGAGAGGCTGACCCAAGAAGTATGAAACTGACCTGTTTATTATGAGAAATTCTAGGTCAATCATATGAAGGAGAGCTCCTAACTGAACTTATTTGCTTAGTCTCCAGACAGGAAAGCCAAGCATAGATGTCATAGAGTAACCAATTTCAACTTAATTTTAAAAAACCAAAACAAAACTCACCCAAACCCCAACTAAACACCACCTAATAATGAGAGGTGACCCCAGGTGTAATGTATTGCTTCAAGAGCTGGAGGGAGCTCAGCAGCGGCTGGATGATGACTTCTGAGACTTTGTAAAGATTCACTGAGGATGAGGAGGACCAGGTGTCATTGAGGTCCCTTGCCAGGCTCCACTGCTTGCCACAGACAGCCTCAAGGGATGGATCATCCAGGAAGACAGAGAAGGGAAGGATGATTCCCACTAGGAAGCCTGGGAAAGGCAGAATATCAATGAGCACCTTCCTAAGTCTTCTCTGCACAAAGAATCCTTGATGAAAAGGAAAAGAACACCCCTAGCTGAGGGCCTTTCCACATTAAGTCCTTATTAAGCCTCTGCTCAAGGTCAATTTTTTGATAAGCACTAAACTCCATTTCTATGGCTTTCCACATTCTACAAGAATATGATTTCTATCTTCTACAACAGTAGATGAGAAATAAGGAATGATTTTAGCCTGAAGGATTTTCCATGTTAATCACATGAATGAGGAGTATCCTCTATGAATGGATTTTCTGGTGCTTAGTAGGGGAAGAGGGTACAATAAAAGCTTTACCACATTCTAGGGACACACAAGGTTTCTCTCCAGTGTGGTTTCATTGATGAAGAGTAAGAACACACTGATATGTGAAAGCCTTTCTACATTGATTCCATTACAAAGCTCTCTTCAGTTAGCTGCTTTGATGTTCTGCATGACTAGCATACTGTGAAAGCATTTCCACATTCATCACATTCAAAAGATTTGTCCTCAGTGTGGATTCTCTCATGATCTTCAGAATGGAGCCTTTCCACATTTAAGATGTCCAAAAGGTTTCTTACCAGTATGGATTCTTTGATG
Organism: Potorous gilbertii; assembly: GCA_028658325.1. NCBI lineage: Eukaryota > Metazoa > Chordata > Mammalia > Diprotodontia > Potoroidae > Potorous > Potorous gilbertii. The sequence goes on along the minus strand of CM053771.1, from coordinate 2,848,454 downwards.
TACAGCAAGAGTGGCCTTCTATGTGAAAGCCTTTCCATATCTATCACATTCATGAGTTCCATAAGGTTTGTCTTGTGCAGATTCTCTGATTCTCTAAATGCTAAAGCAAGACGAGAGCCTCTTCTATAGACCATTCCATGCTACTAACATTCATAAGGTTTCTCTCCTGTGTGGATTCTCTCATGGGCAACAAGTCTAGACTTCAGTATGAAAGCCTTTCTACATACATTACATTCATAGGGTTTCTCTCCAGTGTGGATTCTCTGATGCACAGTGAGATTGGAGCTGGATGTGAAACCCTTTCCACATTGATTACATTCATAAGGTTTCTCTCCAGTGTGGATTCTCTCATGGGCAACAAGGTTACAATTCAGTGTGAAAGCCTTTCCACACACATTACATTCATAAGGTTTCTCTCCAGTGTGGCTTCTCCAATGTCGAACAAAGTGTGCACTCTGTTTAAATGCCTTTCCACATTGATTACATTCATAAGGTTTCTCTCCAGTGTGGATTCTCTCATGAGTAACAAGTCTAGACTTCAGTATGAAAGCCTTTCCACACACATTACATTCATAAGGTTTCTCTCCAGTGTGGTTTCTGTGATGCACAGCAAGATTGTAGCTGCATCGGAAAACCTTTCCACATTGATTACACTCATAAGGTTTCTCTCCAGTGTGAATTCTCTCATGGGCAACAAGGTTAGAGTTCATTCTGAAAGACTTTCCACACGCATTACATTCGTAAGGTTTCTCTCCAGTGTGAACTCTCTGATGTCCAGCAAGATGAGAGTTCCTTCTAAAAGCCTTTCCACATTGATCACATTCATAAGGTTTCTCTCCAGTGTGGATTCTCTGATGTTGAACAAAGTGGCCCTTCTGTTTAAATGCCTTTCCACATTGACTACATTCATAAGTTTTTTTCTCTGCAGTGTGGATTTTTGGATGCACAGCAAAACTGGCCCTCTGTTTGAAAGCCTTTCCATACTGATTACATTCATAAGGTTTCTCTCCAGTGTGGACTCTCTCATGTGTAGCAAGACTGGAGCTCCGTGTGAAAGTCTTTCCACATTGATTACATTGATACGGTTTTTCTCTACTATGGATTTGCTGACGTATAGGAATGGATGAACATTCACTAAAAGCTTCACCCAATTCGTGACCCTCAGGTGGTTTCTCTTCAGCCTGAATGTTTCGATGGTTAACAAGGGATGACTGTAGACTCAAGTCCTTCCCACAAGGATGACAGTCATAAGGTTTCTCTCCTGGATGAATTCTGAGAAATACAGCACAGACTAGGCTCCCAGTGAAGTCACAGGGACCATCAGTCACCAAGCTTTTCTCATGAGTTTCTTTCACAGAAGTGGTTGGCTTTTCAATATTTTCTTTCATTTCAGGTCTCATCTCTCCTGCAGAAAAAAAACAATAAAACATATATACAGAGACACATATACCCATTTTTATAATTCTCACCCTTTCCCTCCTTTGGGATAATGTAAACTAAGTTATCTACAACCTACTTCCCTAGGTTAAGACAAAAATCTTTAAAGTTTAATAGAAAGAATCATTTAAAAATCCCATTAGCTTATACCAACAGGATAACTTGATTGATAAAGACCTTCACATACAATCGCAGTGGATCCTCACAAACACTTGTGACAATGGCAGGATCAGCAGGCCATGAGTCAGAATAGCTGAGTAACCTCCCCAACATCTCAGGAGATGAAAATACAACTCCAACCCTACAAGTGGGCATGCTCGGTCCATGGTACTAGATGGTTTTTCTCCTTCAAAATTTCCATTATTTTGTTGCAAAGAAAAGTTATTTTATTACTGTGTTGATTTAGTCTCTCCTCTTTGATCTTCCCATTCCCTGGCAAAGAACAATTTTGAAAATAGGTCAACTGGGAGCAGAGCCAAGAGGGCACAATAAAAGCAAGGACTCACTTGGCAGAGCTCAAGCTCTCCCCTCAAACTCCTCAAAGTACCTATAAGAATGAACAAATTCCATTGCTACAGAACCCATGGGGTGATGGAATGAAACACATCTCCAGCCCAAGAAAGCCTGGAAGGCCAACAGGAATGTGTATCACACCCAGCTCGGAGGAGACAGACTTCATCATGATCTGTGCCAGCCACAGACAGGGTCAGGGCAGGTCTCAGGGGACTGAATCACTGGCATTTGTGATATTTTCCAGACTTCTCAACCCATAAATGCCAAAGGCAGCATAATGGTCAGTGAGAAAACCCTGTGGGACCTCTTCTGGATGGAACCTGACTCCTACTCTGGGTCAGAGGAGGAAGTGGCAGTGGCTGTGGCAGCAGAAGCAGCAGTAGTGGTGGCTGCTTCTGCAGCTTCAGGTCAACAGACAGTAGGGAATCAAGTGGCTGATACAAAATCCCTGAAACCTGGGACAGTACACCCACTTCCACCCCCTCCCCAACTGTAAGCAGAGTCCTAACTTGACAAAGAATTAGAAAGTCAACGATCTGCGTGGGAACATGAGAAAACAGCATAAATAATTCAGATTACAGAACCTTACATTGGTGACAAACAAGATCAAAATATGCAATCAGAAGAAGACAAAGTGAAAGTTCCTACATCAGAAGGCACTAAGAAAAATATGTATTGGTCCCACTCCATTGAAAATCTCAAAAAGGATTTTGAAAATCAAGTAAGAGAAGTACCGGGAAAAAATTGGGAAGAGAAATGAGTGATGCAAGGAAGTCATGAAAAACAAGTCAACAGCTTCCTAAAGGAAGCCTCCCCAAAATACTAAACAAATTAACAACTTAAAAAATAAATTAACCCAAATGGCAAAAGAAGTCCAAAAAGCTAATGAAGAGAAGAATGCCTTAAAACACAGAATTGGCCAAACAGAAAAGGACATCCAAAAGTTGACAGATGAAAATAATTCCTTTAAAAGTAGAATGAAGCAAATGAAATCTAATGACTTTAGGAGAAATCAAGAAATTATAAAACAAAATCAAAAGAATGAAAAAAATAGAAGACAATATGAAGTAGCTCATTGGAAAAACAACTGACCTGGAATGCAGATTCAGGAGAGGTAATTTAAATACAGATTTAGATACAGATCATCAGAAATTCATGATCAAAAAAAGAGCCTAAACACCACCTTTCATACAATTATCAAGGAAAACTGCCCTGATATTCCAGAATCAGAGAGTAAAACAGAAATTGAAAGACTCCACCAACTGCCTCCTCCTGAAAGAGATCCCAAAAGGCAAATTGGAATATTGTAGCCAAATTCCAGAGTTCCCTGGTCAAAGAGAAACTATGCAAAGCAGTCCAAAAGAAACAATTCAAGCATCCTGGAAATACAATCAAGATAACACAAGACTTAACAGCTGCTAGTGCAAGAGATCAAAGGGCTTGGAATATGAAATTCCGGAGGCTGAAGGAGCTGGGATGAAAACTAGGAATCACCTACCCAGCAAAATTGAGCATAATAACTGGTCAGAGGAAAACATGGAATTTCAATGAAAAAAAGGATTTTCAAGCATTCTTGCTGAAAAGACCAGAGCTGAACAGAAAATTTAGATTTCAGATACAAGAATCAAGAGAAGCATGAAAACGTAAACAGGAAAGAGAAATCACAAGGGACTTTAAGTTGAACTGTTTACAGTCCTACATGGAAAGATGATATTTGTAACTCATGAGACCTTGCTTAGTATTAGGGCAGTTGGAGGAAATGTGTGCGTGTGTGTGCTTATGTGGACAGAAATAGAAAGAGAGAGAGAGAGAGAGAGAGAGAGAGAGAGAGAGAGAGAAACAGAGACAGAGACAGAGAGAGAGATAGAGCATAGAGTCAGTTGAATATGAAGGGCTGAGAGCTGAAAAATAAAAGTAAGGCATGAGAGAGGAACATATTGGGAGAAGGACAAAAGAAGAGATAGAATGGGGGTAAATTATCTCACATAAAAGAAGAAAGATTTCACAATGGAGGGGAAGTGGTAAGGAGGTAAGGAGCAAACCTTACTCTCACTGGATCTGGCTTAAGGAGGGAATAACATACACACTCAATTTGGTATCTTACCCTACAGGAAAGTAAGGAGGAAAGAGATAAGGGGGAAGGATAATAGAAGGGAAAGAAGATTGGGAAAGGGTATACTCAGAAGCAAATACTTTTTGTGTGTATCAATTTTAAATAGATTTTATTCTCCAGGACAAGAATTGCATTTCCACTTGTTTACAATACTGACAAAGTACAATACTGTACTTTTCAGTCCCTCCTGCACTAGTGACTCCTTCCCTTTTGCCACAAACAAACCATTTCATTCCAGTATCTTCCTTCCATTGCTTGGCTAAACAAATGGGGATGCCCATTTGCAACTGGCATCTCCAACTCCTTTCCTTGGCTTTCCCTGAATTTTCTGTAGTCTAGATCCCAATTTCATGGTTCAATGGAAACTCCTGTTCAAAATCACCAAATATCAGAAAGCTGTGAAATCCAATGGCCCTTTATTGAGGCTAATCTTTCTTGGCTTATCTGCAGCCTTTGAAACAGTTATTTAGCCTTCTCACACACACACACACACACACACACACACACACACACACACACACACTCTTTCTCTCTCTCTCTCTGTTTTTGTGACATTCCTCTCAGCTCTTCACACTAAACTCATTCTTTCACCCCCTCTTCCTATTTTCCTAATTCTCTCCAAGGCACCCTCCCACCTGTGCAGGCTCACAAATGAGGTGCCATGCATTCCTCTGACTCTCACACATTCACACTCCTGACTCCCCATATTCAATCTGCTGTAAAGTCCTATGAGCTCACCTTGGTAACATCCCTCCAATACACCCCCTGCTCTCCCAACACTGCCAGAATCACCTCACACCTGAGATACTGCAAGAACCTGCTGTTTCCTCCAGCTGCCTCAAGTCTCCCCCAATTCCAGCCACTGGTCCACCCACTTAGCAAACTTGATTTTCCTAGAATTCTCTACTGGCCATGTCACTGTACACTCAGCAAGCTCCTGGGGCTCCCTAGCAAAAGCATCAAACATGAAATGCTCTCTGGGGCTGTTAATCACTTACCCCTTCATCATCTACCCTTCTCCTACTCTTCTGATTTTCTTTCACCTTATTTTCCCACAAAATATGCTATAATCCAGCAACATGAGCCTCCCTTCTGTTCGTGAACAGGACCCTCCACCTCCTGCCTCCACAGGCTTTCCTCACCATCCCTGTGCCTGCAATGCTTCCCTGAAGCCCCAGCTAGAGGCCACTTTCCACAATGAGCCATTCAAGTCCTCCCTCACTTTAGGGTCTTCCCTCTCTCAATGAGCCCCAATTTGTCCTGTCCATGACAATTTTGTATGTTGTTTTGCACTTGCAGGAAAGTTCCTGCCCCCAAATTCCAAACAGTGATTGAGTTATCACTGAAAGACAGCTTCAGGGTCATGGGGTCCAACTCCCTATTTTCACACATGGAGAAACTGAAGCTCAGTGGTGCTCAACTGACTTGTCCCGACTCCCACTGTGAGAAAATGTCTCAAAAACAATTCCAAGTCTGGTCTTCCTGCCCCCAAATCCAGCCCTTGGTTCACCCCCACACCCAGCATCCTCTTGTAACCACACCTCTCACGCCTGCTTTCCCATAACTCACTTGGACAGGAGATGCTCAAGCCTTCTTGCTCCAGCAGCCAGGGTGCTTCCCTTTCCTCCAAATACGAAATCATATCTTCTGTAGGAACTGGCAGACCTGGGCATGGGGAGTCAGGGATGAGGATGGTGAAAACTTGTAATTCAGGTCCAGGGACAAGCTAGACTGCCTGATGGGGGATGACTTCCACAGCTCAGATGCTTCAACACTGAACTGATCTTGGACCTCAAGCTCCCTAGAACTGGCAGGACACAGGAGCAACCAGGAAACCTCCACGTTCTCTTCATACAATGTACTGACCCTTTATAGGAAACCCAGGCACCAGGAGGACCTTCTCTCTAGGACACAGGAGACCAGCACTTTTCCCTTTCTAGTAATTGATAAATGCTCCAAAGCCAGCACATTCAGGAATGAAGACATTCCCTCTTATAGCAGACTCAGAGAGGCCAGGGGAAGTGTCCTTACCCAGGGAGAGCAGGTTCCCAGCATTCTCCAGCATGACCTCCTTGTACAATTCCTTCTGAGGATGGTCCAAGAGGCCCCACTCCTCTGGGGTGAAGTCCACAGCCACATCCTTGAATGTCACCCACTCCTAAACCAAGGAAAGTCACAGCATTTAGAGAGGAAAGAGACTCCAGAATTCATGCAATCTAACCTTCAGTAAGGGAGAGGAAACTAAAGCAGAGAATAGGGATTTACCCACAGGTCTTACCCTTGATGAGTGTCAGAGTCAGCACTTGAAACCACAGTCACTAAGAGCCCAATGGAATACTGAGAAAAGCAGTTGATGGGGTCAGTTGGAATAAAATAGAAAAAGGTCTTCCTATGGAATGTGCCTCCCTATGGAACGTGCCTCCCTATGGAACATGTGTGAAAGTATGTATCCAAACTGGGAGGCAGGAAGATCTGGGGAGGAGAAAGAGAGAAAATGATGATGTGAAATTCCCTCATCAGATTCTGTGGGGAATTTATGATAAGCTCACAACGACAGGGTATTCTGGGAAGGAGCAGGAATTTCTGCATGATTATAGGAAAGAAAAAGGAAGATGAGCTTTATTTCCTGAGAAGCTAAAGCAAAGTCTTCTCTAGATCAAACATGAAAAGGATTCATAAGATTAATTACAATCTGGACTAACCTGAGGGATATAAGACTTTCCAGCCAAGTGAAGGAGAGTTCTCTGCTGTTACTTTGAGGGCTTGAGCCTACCCTCCATATTAGTCATTGGTAGAAGATCATTAAAAAATAGAAAGAATGAAAGTGAAAATAGCAAGTTTCAGTCTCTTACTCGGTCAGCATCATCAGTTGTTTCTCTGGAGGTGCACAGTAGGCTTCATTTGTCCTTTCAGACTTTCTGGGATCCCCATATTGCTCACAATAACTAAATCATTCACAGTTCTTCAATGAACAATATTGTTGTTACTGTGTATCAAGTTCTCCTGGATATGTTCATTCATTTTGCCTCAGTTCATGTGAGTCTTCCAAATTTTTCTGAATTCATCTCGCTTGTCATTTCTTAGAGTATAACAGTATTTCATTACAATCATATGCCACCGATTTTTTTAGCCATTCCCATATTAATGGACATGCCTTTTATTTCCTCTGCTCAGCCACCACAAAAAGAACTGCTCTAAATACTAAATACTTTTATACAAATAGATGCTTCACACACACACACACCACATATACATACACACGCACAGTTTTGGTGTCTTTGGGATATAATCCTAGCAGTAGCATTGCTGGATCAAAGGGTATGCAGAATTTTGTAACTCTTTGGGCATAGTTCCAAATTCCTTTCCAGAATGGTTGGATCAGTTCAGAACTCCACCAACTTTGTATGAGTGTCATTTAGTTCCCACATGCCCTCCAACATCTATCATTTTCCGTTTTCTGTCACAATAGCCAATCTAATTTGCATTTCTCTAATCAATAGTGATTTATGATTACAAATAGTTTTGATTTCTTTATGGAATGACTTCTATATTTTATAAATTAAGACTCAGTTCTCTCTATATATAAAAAATTAGGCCTTTATCAGAGATATTTCTTAGAAAATTATTTCCCCTAATTTTCAGCTTTCCTTATAAATTATACAGCTTTGGTTTTGTTTGTGCTTAAATGTTTTAATTTGATATGACCAAAATGATTGATTTTACATTTTATAATGCTCATACCTTCTTCCTTTATCCATAGATTTGACAGATAAATGATTCCATGCTCTCCTAATTTCCTTGTGTACATACACCCTTTATGTGTAAATCATGTAGCTGTGTTGGCCTTTTCTTGGTATACAGTGTGAGATGTTGGTCTGTACCTAGTTTCTGCCATTGTTTTATTTTTTTTTTCAATTTTCCCAGCAGTTTTTGTGAAATAATGAGTTTTTCTCCAAAAAACTTGGATATCTGGCTTTGTCATATACTTATCATATACCAATTTGCTAGGGTCATATATTATAACGTAATTTGTAAGTAATGTATTTCACTGATTCATCATTCTATTTCTTAGCCAATACTAGATTGTTTGGATAATTACCAGTTTCTAATATAATATAGCCTGAGTTTGTTACGGCTAGACCACCTTCCTTCATACTTTGTTTCACTGATTCCCTTGATACCCTGGACCTTTTGAAGAGCCACTAGTTTCTTGGAATTAATATTAGGCCAAAATTAGCACAAGAATCCGAATTAATGTACACTCTATTATTTAGCTGCATAGAAATAAGAGTAATTGTGGATGGTTCCTTCATACAATAAAAAAGCAAAATTTAAGGAATTAAGGTTGTATTTCAGCTAATATATCACAAATACATTGACAGATTCCTTAAGGGAAATTAAGGCCTGACACATACCTCTACAGCCCTGGAAATCTAGGAGAGCAAAGCTCAAGGGAAAGAGTTAAGAAATCTACTGATGGATCGTATGCAGGAGACGTCACAAAACCTGAATACAGTTTGATATTTGGGAGATGTCTTTATTTTCAATTTTCTACATGCACAATGTCTGTATGACCGATGTGCATGAAATGCGATGGTCTTACATTTTCCTCATTAAGAGGAAATATCAGAAATTTTGATATTTGGGAATAATTCTTTATCATATGTAAAAAATTATCTTTCCTTTTGTACTTTTTTATCATTACAATTTCTTATTTAAAATACTTGATTCATGGTTTTATTTTTTATTTTCTTCATTCTGTTATTTTATTTTAGAACAATTAAGTATTTATTGACCTTTTAAACTTTTTGTGATTATCAAAAATTTAGAATTTCCTTTTTTTCCCCACTTGCCTCTAGAGGCAATATCCTACATTTCATAGTACTCATCATGTGGGCTTTTATTGAAGGAAGGCAGTTCTCTTATTGATTAATAACTGATTGCTGATTCCCTTACTTATACCCAACAAAAGTTATTTCAAATCTCTTTCCTTTGCAAGCCTCCCACATTCATCTCTTCCCACTATGGACTGGGGTTATGAACTCCAAACCTCCATGGAAGGAGAAAGCTCATTTCAGACCTGGCTCAACACCTTTGGGTCTTCTCTTACTGATTGCTTCCATTGTGCCCCTGAACTTGGATACCTTCTCTCTCCAACCCATTTTCATGATATTTTCTTAGACTTCTAACAAAGACTTTTAAGTCTTAGCCTAGACTGCCTGATATCTGAGGCTAAGTGACTTCTGAAAGCCACCAGGAGAAAGACTTTCAAATGCCATGGAAAGGACACTGAAATATGCAAGACTATTCCAAAGCCACTACAAATGAAGAGAGAATGGAAGAAAGTGTTCCAGAGACCAGTGATGTTCAGTATGCATTTGAGGGAAACCTATCCTGCAAATATGAGCTTAGCAATGTGAGACAAAATATGGATGTTCCATGATAAAAATAGAGACTCAAATATTTTTAGAAAGAAAATCAGACCTGGTGAGATTGTTTGTTTCTTTGCATCACATGGAACTTTTACAAAAATTAACCCTAGATTAGGGCAAATGAAAAAACCCAGAAATTATCAATATATCCTTTCATTCCATAATAAAATAAAAATGGAAATTGGTTCAGAGACCACAACAGATTCAAACCCAAATGGAGACATTGATAATTTCACTGTTAATAATTATAGAGGCAGCTAGGTGGCAGAGTGGATAGAATGATGGATCTCAAGTCAGGAAAATCTGAGTTCAAATACAGCCTCACAGCCTTACCAGCTGAGTGATCCTGGATAAGTCACTTAACTATGTTTGTCTCAGTTTCCTTATATATAAAATGAGCTGGAGAAAGGAAAAGAAAACAACTCCAATATCTGTGCCCAGAAAATCCCAAATGGGGACACAAAGAATTGGACACAATGGAACAAGTACATCAAAATTACGAAGGCAATATTTGAGAGGGATGAAGAAAAGAAAATTCATTTGTTTAAACAAAAGACTTCCAATAACAAGGGCATAATGAAAAGAAGTAAGGGATGTGGAGGGAACAGCCAAACTTCAACATCTAGTATAACTCAGTGCTCACCAAAACCATCTGGAATTGCTAAAATAAAGAGACAGATTGAACAGATTCAAGAAAGGAGATTCAGAATCACTGGAATGAAGGAACTCAGTGCTTGATAAAGGGGAAAGCAGACCACTTAGGGCAAAACTCCTTTATCTGGTTTAAAAAGAAACCACTGAGAAAACTGGACAGCAGTCGGGGAGGAAATCAGGACTAGGCCAGTATTCTACACTACATTCTACAAGACGTTCTATATGGCTGTTTCTGTTGCTCAGCTACCTCAGTCATGTCTGAGCTTCCATGACCCCATCTGGTATTTCCTTGGCAGAGAAATTATCAAGGAAAACAACCCTGACACATGAGCACCAGAGGTAAAAGAGAAATTCAAGAACCCCACCGATCACCTCCTGTAAATGATCCCAAAATGAAACCTCCCAGGAATATTAAGGCTAAATTCTAGAGCTCAAAGGTCAAGCAGCCAGAAAGAAGCAACTCCTATGTCAGGGGGTCACAGTCAGGCTAAAACAAAACTGAACAAAAAATTAGTTCTTACATAAAAAATCAGAGCATGGCATATGACATTCAGCAAGGCAAAGCACCTAGGATTACAACCACGCATCACACACTCAGAAAAAAAATGGATATTCAATAAAGGGAGGATAACCAAGCATTCCTCATGGAAAGACCAGAACTGAACAGAAAGTGTGACCTTCAAATACAAGACAAGAGGAGCATCCAAAGGTGAACAGGAAAGAGAAAACAGGAGGATCCAACAGAGTTAGAGTCTGAGGATTCCTACACGGGACACTAACACCTGTAACTCTTAAGACCTCTATGACTATTAGGACAATTGGGAGCGCTGCACATTGACAGCACACATTGACTGG
>CM053771.1:2809732-2827467 GCA_028658325.1 Potorous gilbertii | reverse complement strand
TTTGGATAAGAGGAAGGATCATGCCCTCCCTTCCCACCTCCCCCCTCTTCCCTGTCACTATAATTTCTCTTCTCCGCCTCTTTGATGTGATAGTTTTTCCCCTTCTCCCTCTCTTAATGGTAGAGTACTCCGTACTTCTTTTTGGAATGCACTTCTCTTTCTTGCACCTTAGTTTTGTTTTCTAGAATATCATCCCAACCCAGTCAATGTGTGCTGTCAATGTGCAGCGCTCCCAATTGTCCTAATAGTCACAAAGGTCTTAAGAGTTACAGGTATTAGCGTCCCATGTAGGAATCCTCAGACTCTAACTCTGTTGGATCCTCCTGTTTTCTCTTTCCTGTTCACCTTTGGATGCTCCTCTTGTCTTGTATTTGAAGGTCACACTTTCTGTTCAGTTCTGGTCTTTCCATGAGGAATGCTTGGTTATCCTACCTTTATTGAATATCCATTTTTTTTCTGGATGTGTGATGCGTGGTTGTAATCCTAGGTGCTTTGCCTTGCTGAATGTCATATGCCATGCTCTGATTTTTTATGTAAGAACTAATTTTTTGTTCAGTTTTGTTTTAGCCTGACAGTGACTCCCTGACATAGGAATTGCTTCTTTCTGGCTGCTTGACCTTTGAGCTCTAGAATTTAGCCTTAATATTCCTGGGAGGTTTCATTTTGGGATCATTTACAGGAGATGATTTGTGGTTCTTTAATTTCTCTTTTACCTCTGGTGCTCATGTGTCAGGGTTGTTTTCCTTGATAATTTCTCTGCCAAGGAAATACCAGATGGGGTCATGGAAGCTCAGACATGACTGAGGTAGCTCAGCAACAGAAACAGCCATATAGAACATCTTGTAGAATGTAGTGTAGAATATTGGCCTGGTCCTGATTTCCTCCCCGACTGCTGTCCAGTTTTCTCAGTGGTTTCTTTTTAAACCAGATAAAGGAGTTTTGCCCTAAGTGGTCTGCTTTCCCCTTTATCAAGCACTGAATTCCTTCATTCTAGTGTTTCTGACTCTCCTTTCTTGAATCTGTTCCATTCAATCATCTGTCTCTTTCTTTTAGCAATTCCAGATGGTTTTGGTGAGCACTGATTTATACTAGATGTTGAAGTTTGGCTGTTCCCTCCACATCCCTTACTTCTTTTCATCATGCCCTTGTTATTGGAAGTCTTTTGTTTAAACAAATGAATTTTCTTTTCTTCAGCCCTCTCAAATATTGCCTTCATAATTGTGATGTACTTGTTCCATTGTGTCCAACTCTTTGTGTACCCATTTGGGATTTTCTGCGCACAGACATTGGAGTTGTTTTCTTTTCCTTTCTCCAGCTCATTTTACATATGAGGAAACTGAGGCAAAAACAGTTAAATGACTTATCCAGGATCACTTAGCTAGTAAGGCTCTGAGGCTGTATTTGAACTCAGATTTTCCTGACTTGAGATCCATCATTCTATCCACTCTGCCACCTAGCTGCCTCTATAATTTTATTAGTATAGTATGAACAGTGAAAATATCAATGTCTCCATTTGGGTTTGAATCTGTTGTGGTCTCTGAACCAATTTCCATTTTTATTTTGTTATGCAATGAAAGGATATTGATAATTTCTGGGGATTTTTTACATTTACATTTACATTTGTAAAAGTTCCATGTGGTGCAAAGAAACAAACAATTTCACCAGGTCTGATTTTCTTTCTAAAAATATTTGAGTCTCTATTTTTATCATGGAACATCTGTATTTTGTCCTACATTACTAAGCTCACGTTTGCAGGATAGGTTTCCCTCATCTGCATACTGAACATCACTGGTCTCTGGAACACTTTCTTCCATTCTCTCTTCATTTGTAGTGACTTTGGAATAGTCTTGCATATTTCAATGTCCTTTCCATGGTATTTGAAAATCTTTCTCCTCATGGCTTTTTGAAGTCACTTAGCCTCAGGGACCAGGCTGTCTAACAGAAGAAAACACACAAAATATCATGAAAACGGGTTGGAGAGATAAAGTACCCCAGTTCAGAAGCATGATGGAGCAATCAGTCAGAGAAGACTCAAAGATGTTGAGCCAGGTCTGAAATGACCTTTCTCCTTCCATGGAGGTGTGGAGTTCTTAAACCCAGTCCATGGTGGGGAGAGACGAATGTGGGAGGTTTACAAAGGAAAGAGATTTGGAGTAGCTTTTGTTGCGTGTAAGTGAGGGAATCAGGGATTAGTTATTAATCAAGAAGAGGACTGCCTTCCCTCAATGAAAGCCCACATGATGAGTACTATGGCATGAAGGATACTGACTCAAGAGGGCCAAGTGGGGGAAAATGGGGAATTCTAAATATCATGCTAAAAGGCATGGGAGCAAGCACACAGCCTTGTTTCACTCTTTTGGTGACTGGGAAGGCACGAGAGCTTTGTCCATTATCCAGAATCTGGGCAAACATGCCCTCATGAAATTTATATAAAATACTGATGAATTTCTCCAGGCAGTCAAATTTTGACATAATTTTCCATAAGCCCTCACGATTAACAGTGTCAAAGGCCTCGGTCAGATTTACAGACGTTGTATACAGACCTCTGTTCTGCTCCTGTCATTTCTCTCAGGCTACCAACACCATATTGACTGTTCCTCAGCCCTTTCTGAGGCCACGCTGGCTCTCAGGTGGGTGACCATCTTCCAGGTGAAGGATCAGCCTATTAAGGAGGGCTCTAGCAAGAATCTTGCCAGAGAGATCTCCCTGTGATTGTCACAGGACAATCTATTCCCTTTACCCTTATAGAGATGGACAATGGAGGCATCCTTGAACTCCTGGGGGATAACCTCCTCTTTCCACATGACCTGGAAAATTTCAGTCAGCTTTCTATGAGCAGTGGTCCCCCTGCCTTGTAAATCTCAGCTGGAATGGAACTAGCACTAGGTGCTTTGCCCCATGAGAGGAGCCTAATGGCACTGAAAACCTCTTCTTCAGTTGGAAGTTGACCTAAGGGCAGATTGACTTCAACCTGAGGGAACATGGTCAATAGCCTCAGCATTGATTGATGATGGTCTGTTGAGAATACTATGGAAGTGTTCAGCCCATCTCTCTAGGATCATGTCCTTATCACTAATCAAGGTGGCTCCCTCAGCACTGAGTAGTGATAAACCATAGGTTTTTGGTCCATAAATAAATAACTTTCAGGGAATCATAAAAGTGCTTTGGATTGTTACTATCAGCATAAAACTGAATTTCATCTGCCTTCTTGCTGAGCCAAGCTTTGCATCTCTCTAAGCTTTGCTTGTACTTTACTTTTGATGGAATTAAATGCTGCCTTCTTAGAGGTGGATGAACTATCCTGCTGGTATATCCTGTGGAGTTCTTATTTTTCATTTAGCAGCTTCTTAATTTCCTCATCATTTTCATCAAACCAGTCTTGGTGTTTGCCAGTGTTCTGAACCAGATGAGAAGATGCAGTGCTGTACATCAAATCTCTGAATGCTGCCCACTCCTTTTCTGCTCCATTATGCCAATTGTGTGTTGGCTCAACTTTCCCTCCAAGTTAGCAATAAACTGTTCACACTCAGAGAACAGCTGTAATCTGTTGACATTGAGTCTTCTGGTAGTCATTTTGCCTTGGGGGTAGTACTTTTGACGAATATTAATATTTAGCTTGGAAAGAATGTCTGTGGTCAGTCCAGCACTCTGCACCACACATTACCTTTGTCCCTCTCACATTTTGTCTGTCTCTTCTCTTCTCCTTATAATCACATAGTCTATTAGATGCCAATGTTTGCTGTGAGGGTGCATCCATGAAGTTTTATTGCATTTAGGTAAATGAAAGACAGTGTTGGCAATAAGAAGGTCATATGATGCACAAGTCTTCAGCAGCAAATGACCATTACTGTTGCTGTTTCCAACTCTATTCTTACCTAGGGCTTCCTGTTCATTCTGGTAGACTGACCCTACTCTAGCATTAAAGTCATCCAGAATTATGAGCTTGACCTCTTTTGGCACACTGACGATAAGAGTCTCTAGGGCTTCGTAAAATTTTTCTTTGACCTCATCAGGTTCGTCACAATGGGAGCATAGGCACTGATGATGGAGGCATGGTGTTTTCCTGCGAGTGGCAATCACATTGTCATGAGCCTGGCATTCACTACTTTTGACAGGCATGCCAGCTTGCTGACTAGATTAGTTTTGATTGCAAAACCTACAGCCAGCTTTATGGCACTCCCCTTCACTGTGCCCACTTCAGAAAAATGTGTGTCCAGTTCCAACTTCAGTAAGCTCTCCTTCATTTGCCAACCTTGTTTCACTCAGGGCTGCTATTTGGATGTGATACCTGTTGAGTTCTCTTTCAACAAAAGCAGTTTGTCTTTCAGGTCTATTGGATTTTGTGTTTTCTGTAAATGGGTGCACAGTTCATATGCCAGTGGTGAGTGAAATCATCTTTGCAGGTGTTTTTGTACATTTTGTATATTTTTTTTTGTTTCGACTGCATAGTGGAATTCCCTGCCTGCTGCAGTAATCAGACCAGGGTTGAGTTAGCAGACAATGTTTAGGGCACCTTTTCTAGCCCCTTTCTCACATCAGGAGGTAAGCAGTGCGATCCTTAAAAGAATTCTCAGACACCCAGGGGGCTGCCTGCGTCCCACTGCTACTTCCAGTGAGAAACGACTCTATGGCCTGGGCTGCCTGTGAGCAGGGTTGTGACTACGGCTCCCAGCGTATGGGCACCTGCTGCTTCATCACTTGCCTGTCGCTACAGGACTTTGATGCATCATAGTAAAATGGTATGGGTGATGTCAGTGAAATACATTACTTACAAATTATGTTATAGTATATGACCCTAGTAAATTGGTATATGATATATTGTAAGTATATGATAAACCTAGATATCCAGGGTTTTTGGACAAAAAGTCATTATTTCACAAAAAACTGCTGAGAAAACTGAAAAAAAAAACACTAGAATGGCAGAAACTAGGTACAGACCAACATATCACACACTATACCAAGGAAAGGTCAACCCAGGTACATGATTTACACATAAAGGGTATGTGTACACAAGGAAATTAGGAGAGCATGGAATCATTTATCTGCCAGATCTATGGATAAAGGAAGCATGTATGACCAAACAAGAGACAGAGAACATTATAAAATGTAAAATCAATCATTTTGGTCATAATCAAATTAAAACATTTAAGCACAAACAAAAACAAAGTTGTGTAAATTACAAGGAAAGCTGAAAATAAGGGGAAATTGTTTTTTCTAACAAGTATCTTTGATAAAGGCCTAATTTCTTATAAATATAAGAGAGAACTAAGTCTAATTTATAAAAAAAAAATAGAAATCATCCCACAATCAACAAATTGTCAAAGGATATGAACAGGAAGCATTTAGACAAAACTGTTTATAAGCATAGAAGTATGTTCTAAATCACTATTGATTAGAGAAATGCAAATTTAAACAACTCCGAGGCACCCACTGCGTACCTATCAGACTGGCTATTATGATAAAAAAGGAAAAGGATAGATGTTGGAGGGGATGTGGGAAAACGGTGACAGTAATGCAGTGTTGGTGGAGTTCTGAAGTTATCCAACCATTCTGGAGAGGACTTTGGAACTATGCTCAAAGAGCTACGAAATTCTGCATGCCCTTTGATCCAGCAATGCCGCTGCCAGGTTTATGTCCCAAAGACACCAAAAATGTGTGTGCATGTGTGTGCGCGCGTGTGTGTGTGTGTGTGTGTGTGTGTGTGTGTGTGTGCGTGTGTGCATATGTGTGTGTGTGTGTGTGTGTGTGTGTGTGTGCAGCATCTATTTGTATAAAAGTATTTATAGCAGTTCCTTTTGTGGTGGCTGAGCAGAGGAAATCAAGGGAATGCCCATAAATTTGGGAATGGCTAAAAAAATCTGTGGTATGTGATTGTAAGGAAATGCTATTGCACTCTAAGAAATGACAAGTGGGGTGATTTCAGAAAAATTTGGAAGACTCACATGAACTGATGCAAGATGAAGTCAACAGATCCAGGAGAACTTTACACAGTAACAGCAATATTGTTCATGGAAGAACTGTGAATGAGTTAGTTATTCTGAGGAATACGGGGATCCCAGAAAATCTCAAAGGACAAGTGATGCCTACTGTGCACCTCCAGAGAAAGAACTGATATTTTTACTTTATTTCTTTCATTCTTTCTATTTTTTCATGTCATCTTTTAGCAAATGACTAATCTGGAAATGTTTTACATGATTGCACACAGAAAATATATATTGGATTGTTTACTATCTCAGGGAACGGGGAGTCAAAGAAGGGAATGAGGGATAGAATTTGGAAATCAAAAGAAAAAAATATCAATTTTGAAAAAGTTTATTTGTAGTTTTCAATGTTCACTTCCATAAATTTTAAATTTTCTCATTCTGCCTCCCCTTCTTCTCCAGGACTGCTTGCAATCAGTTGTAGGCTCTACATATACATTCTTATTAAAGATAGTTTCACATTAATCACATTGTATAAAATTGGAATGAATTGGAGTATCCTTGAGAAAAACAAAAGGAAACAAAACAAAAAAAGGAAAATAGTCTGCTTCAGTCTGCATTCAGACTCCATATTCTTTTTCTATGGATGGCATTTTCCATCATGAGTCTTTTGCAATTCTTTTATATCCTTGCAATCCTTTCTTTGAGAGAAAAGCTCAGTCATTACCCACTGTGGCTGTTTCTGTGTAAAGTGTTCTGCTCACTTCCCTCACTATCGGTTCCTATAAGTCTTACCAGGTTTGTCTGAAGTCTGCCTGCTCATCAATTCTGATAGCACAATATTCCATTACATTCATATACCACAACTTGTTTAGCCATTCCCCAGCTGATGGACATTCTCTCAGTTTCTCGTTCTTGGCCACCACAAAAAGAGCTGCTATAAATATTTTTGAATATGTGGGTCCTTTTCCTATTTTGATAATCTCTTTGGGGTAGAATATTAACAAAAAATTTAACACTTAATTGGGAGGAAAATAAAATATGTTTTTTTTAATGTTAAAAAAATAGAGATTTTCCACCATTCAGCATGATGCCTTGTATTGGTTACAGCAAATGGAGAAATTTTAAACAGCTGAGTAAGTTCACTTGCCTTGACAGTACCTGTTACATCATGTATACCCCGCTGATAAGGGTATGAAAAGAAATATCCTTTAATTCAATAGATATTTAATTACATTGATTTATTTTTTAGGTTGATTGTAGGATTAAGTTTCCTTCTTTGGGAAAAGCTACCTGTAGATTTAGTGAATGCATAGACTGATACAACTTTATCATTTAGTAGCAAATTATTTAGAATAAGACACATATCTTTGTAGAACTAAAATAGTCATTGGATTATAAGACTCTTTTCAAATGCTAAATTCTACTTTCTGGCTGTTGGAGAAAGGGGTTTGATAGAAGGCTAAGTTTCTCTTCCCAGTCTTAGTGGATTAGCTCCTTTTCATTTTTTCTTCAACTGGATGTTAAGTCTAAGTTGAGTAGTGCAATCTTTTAAGGTTGCCTTTCCTTTTCTGGCAGTTGGAGGATGAGGTGTGACTGCTAACTACAAACCACAAACTCCTCTTTTCCAGTCTTTCTTTAAACTATAGGCTCTTTTAAAGTAATCCTTTTGGTTGCAAAGGTCATCAGCTGCAGAGCCAGGACTTCTGGGAAAATCTCTCTTTGACAGACAGGTTCATAGACACAGGAAGAATCTGGGTTAAGAAAACCCAGGAAGAGTAAGTGGTCATATGACCTGCCTTGTTCAGTTGAATTATGTCCAAAACATGTTTTTCAAGACTGATGTATTTTCTTCCTCTTTTACTATAAAAATAAGCTCTGAAAATCACCATTTTGTCATAAATTACTGAGGAATTAGTTGAACTTAAAGGTAACCTGGTAATTAAGCAAATCATCATCTACTACCAAGTCTTGTACCTCAGATCATTTTCTGTTTCAGATAACTAATTCTAACAGTTGATGCCTGCTTTGCTAGAGAGGGTTCAGTGCTTGGGGGCCTGAAGGAAAGTGGAAAGAGAAGATCAGACTGCACAGCAAACTGAAGGTCTACAGAGTTATTGTGCTGACCTCATTGTTGTGTGGCTGCGAAAGCTAGATAGTCTACCAGTGCTATATAGAAAACTGAATCTCTTCCATTTGAATTGTCTTAGGAAGACTCTGAAGAGCACCTGGCAGGATAAGGTAGCAGACACTGAGGTCCTTCCTCAAGTTAAATGGCCAAACGTTCACATTCTACTGCAGAGAGCACAACTCTGATGGGCTGGCCATGTTGTTCAGATGCCAAAACTGTGTTTGCATAAATACTATTTTATGGAGAAAGCATGCACGGAAGGCTCTCACACGTGGGTAGAAGTGATCAAAAGGACATTTCCAAGGTCTCTCTGAAGAACTCTGTAATCATGTTTGAGACATGGGAGACCCTGGCAAAGAACCACCCTGCATGGTATGCCCACCTCAAAGGATGTGGTGTGCTGTGCTGAGCAGAGCAGAACTACAGTAACTCAGAAGAATGGTCTGATGTGCAAATTTAGAGTCATATTCACCCCAAATGTTCACATGTACGATTTGTGCCCAACCTGTGGTAGAGCCTTCTGGGCTCCATAAGTCTGATCATCCATGGTCAGGCACACCTTGACTCTGACACAGGGGTGTGATTTGTTTCTCTCTGAGCACACAGAACAACAAAAATGGCCAACTATGGTAAACAAATCTTTGTTACATAAATATGTGCTATTGATGAGTGAAAGCAATCATAAAGCATAGCTATGTTTTGGCTGTGACACATCATGCCCAGGGTAGCCTCAAGCCCTCAAAGTAACAACAGATAATTCTCCTTTACTTGGCTGGAAAGTCTCATGTCCCTCAGTTCAGTCCCAATTGTAATTAGTATATCTTATGAATCTTTTTCATGTTTGATCTAGAGAAGACTTTACTTTAGCTTCTCAGAAAATTAAGTACATCTTCCTTTTTCTTTCCTATAATCACACAGAAATTCCTACTCCTTCCCAGAATACTCTATAGTTGTGAACTTCTCACGAACTCCTCACAGAATCTGATGAGGGAATTTCACATCATCATCTTCTCTCTTTCTCCTCCCCAGATCTTCCTGCCTCCCATTTTGAACACATACTTTCACACTCATTCCATAGAGAGACACATTCCATAGGAAGACCGTTCTCAACTCTATTCCAACTGACCATATTAACTGCTTTTCTCAGTATTCCATTGGGCTCTTAGTGACTTTGGTTTCAAGTTCCAACTCTGACATTCATCAAGGGTAAGACCTGTGGGTAAATCACCTTTCTCTGCTTTAGTTTCCTCTCTTTTCATGAGGGTTAGACTGCATGAATTCTGGAGTCTCTTTCCTCTCTAAATGCTGTGACTTTTCCTGATTTAGGAGTGGGTGACATTCCAGGATGTGGCTGTGGGCTTCACCCCAGAGGAGTGGGGCGTCTTGGACCATCCTCAGAAGGAGTTGTGCAAGGAGGTCATGCTGGAGAATGCTGGGAACCTGCTCTCCGTGGGTAAGGACACTTCCCCTGGCCACTCTGTGTCTGCTATAAGAGGGAATGTCTTCATTCCTGAGTGTGCTGGCTTTGGAGCATTTATCACCTACTAGAAAGGGAAGAGTGCTGTTCTGCTGTGTCCTAGAGACAGGGGCCTCCTGGTGCCTGGGTTTCCTATAAAGGGTCAGTACATTGTATGAAGAGAACGTGGAGGTTTCCTGGTTGCTTCTGTGTCCTGCAAGTTCTAGGGAGCTTGAGGTCCCAAATAAGATCAGTGTTGAAGCATCTCAGGTGTGGAAGTCATCCCCTATCAGACAGTCCAGCCTCTCCCTGGACATGAATTGTGTCTGCCCAATGTCTGCGCACTGCTCAGGAGGCTTTGCCCTGCACCCCCTTCCTCTTTGGGAGGGGCCAAGTGAGAAGCCTTAGTTTGTAGCTCCCAGCTCCTAGCTGGGCCTGATAGGGCATGTTTTTCCTTCCTCTTCCTTTCCATTGCCCCCAATTCCAGCCCAGATGGTGGGAAAGGAAGGAAGGGCATCAGCATTTCTGTTCAGCTGCTGTTCCCCAGCTGTTGTGTTAAGCACTTTCATTACAATGTGATGTCATTAGGTGATATTTTTTCCCCATTTGATATTTGAGAAAACAGAAGGAAACAGAGAGTACATGACTTGTCCAGGAGCTCACAGCTATTAACTGTCTGAGACTGGATTTAAACCCTGACCTTCCTGACTCCAGGCCCAGGGCTCTCTCCACTGCTCCTCCAGCTGCCCCCCTTTTTTTTTTTTTGGTAGTGGAAGCTATGCAATAGGTCCCTCCTCCTATGAAAAAGGGGCACCAAGACCAAATTTTCTGTCTCCATACTGGCTTCATGATCTTCTATCCACCTCTCCCTAATCTCCCCAAATCAGTGCTATCAAAACCTTGCTTGAGGACTTCTGGGCACCGTTCTCTGGCCTTGCTTGAAAGTCCCTTTGACTGGCTGGAATAACAGACTGGCCCAGAATGAGAATTTGACTTACTGAGATTCATTGAGTTCCCTAGCAGGAGAATGTCACCAGCAGAGGCAAAGACTCCCTGCATGAACAGGACCAACGTTTCTGTAGGTTTCAGGGAGTGAAGAGCAGGGGAGGGGCCAGGGTCAAAGCTGACTCATCAAGGTCCATTTTGCTGGAGCTCAAGGCTGATCTGGTACATCGTGTTCTGGGTTACTTGCCTTACAAGCATTAATGGGAGAATATGCTAGATCTGTGTGAACATGATGGAGTGATTCTGTAGCTTTGCATGCACACTCTTCTCCCTGAAGGGAACTGAATTACAAGTTTTCTCCATCCTCATCCCTGATTCCCCATGCCCAGGGCTGCCAGTTCCTAAAGAAGATCTGATCTCTTATTTGGAAGGAAGGGAAGCACCGTGGCTGCTGAAGCAAGAAGGAGTGAGGAGCTGCCATCCAAGTGAGTGAGGGGAAAGCAGTGTGAGAGGTGTGGTTACAAGAGGATGCTTGGTGTGGGGGTGAAGCAAGGAAGGAAGACCTGACTTGGAATTGTTTTTTTTTTTCAGGTTTTAAAACTTTTTATTTGCATATTAAAAAAATTGTGCATTCCAATAATTAAAATCATTTGAACAAAAAAAATGGCACTCTGATTAACTGCATTTTACAGCTTGCCAGGACCTTGGTACAGCTTTGCATTTTACTGTTAACTAGATTTACTGTAGTCCCACCCGGATTCTTCTTTTCACCAACGTGCAAGCTTTTTAAAAAAAATTTTTTTAAATGCCACCAGGACCCAAACTAGCCAGGACAGGCAGATGGAAAGAGGCAGCCGGCTCGGCCTTCATTCAATTCAATGTCAGTAGTTCTTTATTCTTTTGATGTTGAAAGGGGCAGCACAGTCATTTAAACTTTATCCAACCTCTTTGCATCTTACAAAGTTAAACAGCTAAAAGAAGTAAAATTAAGAAGGCAATGCTTGTGGAATGTACAGTGCATATTGGCAGGGCAGATTTCATTACGATTCACCCGCTTGCTTCTCCTGTTCAATTGTTTCTTTTGAAGGCAGTGAGTTTTTCTCTTGTGTTTCTGTCTTCTTCAATTTAGACTTATCGAATTTCTGAATCTCAGCCATATCTGGTTTGTCAGACATTTTTGCAGATTGAGCAGTGCCGGTTGGGGCGCATGCTTAAGTCAGATCTCCGAGGTGGCAGCTCCGAACTGTCTGGAATTGTTTTTGAGACATGTTTTCTCACCTGGACAAGTCACTGAATCCCACTGAGCCTCAGTTTCTCCATCTGTGAAAAGAGGGAGTTGGACCCCATGACCCTGAAGCTGTCTTTCAGTGATAACTCTATGATGTTATAAAAGTCAGTGTTTGGAATTTGGGGGCAGGAACTCCCCTGCAAGTGCAAAACAATGTTAAAACTTGTCATGGACAGAACAAATTGGGACTCATTGAGAGAGGGAAGACCCTAAAGTGAGGAAGGACTTGAATGGCTCATTGTGGAAAGTGGCCTCTAGCTAGGCTTCAGGGAAGCCAGGGTGAACATTGCAGGCACAGGGATGGTGAGGAAAGCCTGTGGAGGCAGGAGGTGGAGGGTCCTGTTCACAGAAGAGAAGGGAGGCCCATGTTGTTGGATTATAGCATATTTTGTGGGAAAATAAGGTGAAAGAAAATCAGAAGAGCAGGGGAAGGGTAGATGATGAAGGGGTAGGTGATTAACAGCCCCAGAGAGCATTTCATATTTGATTCTTTTGCTAGGGGAACCCTAGGAGCTTGCTGAGTGTATAGTGACATGGCCAGTAGAGAACTCTAGGAAAATCAAGTTTGCTAAGTGGGTGGACTAGTGGCTGGAATTGGGGCAGACTTGAGGCAGCTGGAGCAAGCAGCAGGTTCTTGCAGTATCTCAGGTGTGAGGTGATTCTGGCAGTGTTGGGAGAGCAGGGGGTGTATGGGAGGGATGTTACCAAGGTGGCCTCACAGGACTTTACAGCAGATTGAATATGGGGAGTCAGGAGTGTGAATGTGTGAGAGTCAGAGGAATGCATGGCACCTCATTTGTGAGCCTGCACGGGGGGGAGGGTGCCTGGGAGAGAATTAGGAAAATAGGAAGAGGGGACAGTTTGGGAAAAAAGAATGAGTTTAATGTGAAGAACTGAGAGAAATGTCACAGAAACAGAGAGAGAAAGAGAGAAAGAGTGTGTGTGTGTGTGTGTGTGTGTGTGTGTGTGTGTGTGTGAAGGCTAAATGACTGTTTCAAAAGCTGCCAGTGGCGCAGCTTTCTGATTTTTGGTGATTTTGAAGGGGAGTTTCCATTGAACCATGAAATTGGGATCTAGACTACAGAAAATTCAGGGAAAGCCAAGGAAAGAAGTTGGAGATGCCAGATGCAAATGGGCATCTCCAATTGTTTAGCCAAGCAATGTAAGGAAGATATGGGAATGAAATGGTTTGTGGCAAAAGGGAAGGAGTCACTAGTGCAGGAGGGACTGAAAAGTAGTGAAATAATGGAAATGTTGGAGAGACAGTATGCTGAGGAAGGTGAGCTGGACAGGGATGATTTACTCATGGAAAGGAGTTTGTTTTAACTAGCAGAAAGACAATGTCAAAATGCATACATACCCAGATATAAAGTGAGATATTAGGAGAAAGTGTGAAAAACATGGAATATATTCCCTATCAGGTTTATGATTAGGTGATCAATTTGTGATTTGAACAAGAGATAGAGAGCATTGTGGGATAAAATGGATCATTTTGACTACATTAAATTGTGAAGTGCAGCCAAGATCAGCAGGAAAGCAGAAAATAGGGGGTAAGGGGAAGTTGTAGAGGATTTCTTGTATAAAAATCTCATATCGCAAATAGATAAAGAACTCTGTCAAATCTTTAAGAATATGATTCATTTCCTAATGGATAGTCAATGCATATGAACAGGCAATCTTGTGATGGAGAAATTGAAACAATTTTTAGTCACATGAAAAATGCTATAAATCATTGTTGATTAGAGAAATGCAAATTAAAACATGGGGTATCATTTTGCACCCATCAGATGGGCTGAAATGATTGAACAGGAAAGCAACAAATGTTGGAGGAGATGTGGAAAAACTGGGGCACTAATGCCCTGTTGGAATGGCGAACTGCTCCAGCTATGTTGGAGAGCCAACTGGCATTCGGACCAAAGAGTTTTTATCCTCCTTGTAGCAATTTGGTCTAGCAATGCCACTACAGGGTTTGATTGCAGAGCCCTGGCCCTGGAGTCAAGAGGACTAGAATTCAGTTCAGGCTCAGACACTTACTAGCAGTGTGACCCTATGCAAGTCACTTAGCACTGACTGCCTGGAAAAAAGAAAGAAAAGCAGAAGTGAAGAGATTACTTGCTTCTCAGACACGGTAAGTAGCAGAAATGCCAGAGGAGTAAATAATTGAGAACCACAAAGACAACAGTGGCAACAGAAAGACCTCTAAGAGACTTTCCCCTAAAGGGACACAAGGAAGTGGGGATGAATGAGGTAATAGTGAAGAGGCGGAGAGAATCCTGTGACATCCTGCCTGCAGGGAATGCTTCTTTGGTGAGCCTACACTACACCATAGGAAGGGAGGAAGGGAGGAAGGGGAAGAGAAGGATAGAGAGAAGAGAGTGGCAGCCCAGAGTCTTATCAAGAACTAGAAATTTTCACTTCAGTTGAACATCTATTTATTAAGTACCTGCTATGTGCAGGCAAAATGCTACACACTGGGCATGTATAGAGAGGTAAAAGAGAGTCCTTGCCTTCAAGGAGCTTGCAGTCTAATGGGGAGAGAATGTGCAAATAAAACAAAGCAAACTACTTATAGAACAAATAGAAAATAAGAGAGAGGGAAACAGGATAATTCAGAGGGTCGGGGAAGGATTCCTGTAGAAGCAGGTACTTAGTAGGGACTTAAGGGAAGCCATGTCAGTAGCATGACCTGGGGAAGGAGAGTAGTCCAGGCATGGGGAGGAGCACTGAAAGAGCCTAGAGGTGAGAGAGGCCATGAGGCCAGTGTCACTGGATCAGATAATGCATGTTGGGAGAAAGGTGTAAGAAGACTGAAAAGATGGGAGGGGGTTAGGTTGTGATGGGCTTCATTTTTAAATTTTTAATTTGTTTTTAGTTTTCAACATTCACTTCCATAAGCTTTTGAGTTTTCAGTTTTCTTCCCCTCCCTCCCCTCCCCTCTCTGTAAGATGGTGGGCAATCTGATACAGGCTCTCTGTATACATTCATATTACACCTATTTCCACATTACTAATGTTGAAAAGAAGAATTAGAACTAAAGGAAAAACCACAAGAATGAAAAAAAGAAACAAAGAGAGCAAATCGTCTGCTTTGATCTATATTCAGACTCCGTGGTTCTTTCTCTGGACATAGGGAGCATGTTCTGTTCTGAGTCTTTTGGAAGTTGTCTTAGATCCCTGCATTGTTGAGAAGAGCTAAGTGTATGAAAGTCAGTCATCACAAAATGTGGCTGTTACTGTGTACAGTGTTCTGGCTCTGCTCATTTTGTTTGGCATCAGTTCAAATAAGTCTCCAAGTGTTTCTGAGGTCTACCTGTTCATCATTTCTTTTTTGTTTATTTGTTTTCTTTTTTGTGTTTATTTATTGTTTTCAGTGTTCTACAATCACTTCCATATATCATAGATTTTTTCCTCTCCTTTCCCCTCATACCCCCCTCCTCCCCTACTCCTTCCCCGAGATGGTGTGCAGTCTTACAGAGGTTCTACACGTGGTTGGTTGTTGTCCTTTGTCTTCAGAGAACCAAAATGACATCACCATGATAGACTGAAATTTCAGTGTGTCTGACCGTGGTTGATCAGACCAATACGAGCTTAGAATGCTGTACTGCAGATAGTGCAAATAGTCTGGGCACAGATAGTCTGTGTGAATATTTGGGGTGAATATCCCAAAAGTTCTACCCATACATTTCTATTAAATACATTTTCACCTTAATCATGTTGCACAGAAGAATTAAAATGAATGGGAGGAACCATAAAACAAAACAACATAATACAAAAGAAAATGGTCTGCTTCATTCTGCAATCCAGTTCCATAGTTCTTTCTCTGGATGTGGAAGCCATTTTGTCTCAAAAGTCCATTGGGAATTTTTTAGGTCCTTGCATTGGTATGAAGGACTAAATCTACTCGGTGAACTTAGGTCTTCCTGGCTCCCATGCTGGTGTTCTATCCACTGCACCACCTAGCTACCCCTGGAAATGCAATTATTGTCCAGCAGAATAAAATCTATTTAAAATTGACACACACAAAAAGTATTTGCTTCTGAGTACACCCTTTCCCAATCTTCTCTCCCTTCTGTCATCCTTCCCCCTTACTATCCTGTGAGGTAAGATACCCAATTGAGTGTTTATGTTATTCCCTCCTTAAGCCAAATCCAATGAGAGTAAGGTTCACTCATTACCTCCACCCCCCCTTCCCCTCCATTGAGAAAGCTTTTTCTTCTTTTATGTGAGATAGTTTACCCCATTC
Source organism: Potorous gilbertii (assembly GCA_028658325.1). Classification (NCBI taxonomy): domain Eukaryota; kingdom Metazoa; phylum Chordata; class Mammalia; order Diprotodontia; family Potoroidae; genus Potorous; species Potorous gilbertii. The sequence continues at coordinate 2,811,484 of CM053771.1, read as the reverse complement.
TATCTCTTCCTTTCTCTTTCTCCCAATATATTCCTCTCTCACTGTTACTTTTATTTTTCAGTTATTAGCCCTTCATATTCAACTGACTGTATGCTGTCTCCCTCTCTCTGTCCACACACACACACACACACACACACACACACACACACATATATCAATCTGCCCTAATACTAAGCAAGATCTCATGAGTTACAAATATCATTTTTCCATGTAGGAATATAAACAGTTCAACTTTAATAAATCTCTTATGATTTCTCTTTCCTGTTTAGCTTTACATTCTTGATTCTTGTGTCTGAAAATCAAATTTTCTATTCAGCTGTGGTCTTTTCAGCAAGAATCCTTAAAAATTCTCTATTTCATTGAAATTCTATTTTTTTCACCTGAACAATTATACTCAATTTTGCTGGGTAGGTGATTTCTGCTTTTAATCCTAACTCCTTTAACCTCTGGAATATCATATGCCAAGCCCTTTAATTCCTTAATGTAGAAGCTGCTAGATCTTGTGTTACCCTGATTGTATTTTCACAATGCTTGAATTGTTTCTTTCTGACTGCTTGCAGTATTTTCTCTTTGACTAGGGAATTTGACTGCAATATTCCAATTTTCCTTTTGGGGTCTCTTTCAAGAGGCAGTTGGTGGATTCTTTTAATTTCTGTTTTACTCTCTGGTTCTAGAATATCAGGGCAGTTTTGCTTGATAAGTTTTTGAAAGATGATGTTTAGGGTCCTTTTTTGATCATGACTTTCAGATGATCCAATAATCTTTAAATTATCTCTCCTGAAGCTATATTCCAGGTCAGTTGTTTTTCCAATGAGCTACTTCACATTGTCTTCCATTTTTTCCATTCTTTTAGTTTTGTTTTATAATTTTTTGATTTCTCACAATGTCAGTAGATTCCATTTGCTGCATTCTACTTTTGAAGGAATTCTTTTCTTCAGTGCATTTTAAGGCATTCTTCTTTTCATTAGCTTTTTGGACTTCTTTTTGCCATTCGAGTTAGTTTTTTTTAAGGTGTTAATTTTCTTCTCATTCTTTTTTTAAATTAAATTTAAGTTTTTGTTATTATTTTATTTGTTTTCAGTGTTCTATAATCACTTCCATATAACTTAGATGTTTTTTCCCATCCTTCCCACTCCCTCCCCCTTCCCTCCCTGAAATGGCATACAAATTTATACAGGTTCTACACATACATTCCCATTAAATACATTTTCACCTTAGTCGTGTTGCATAGAAGAATTAAAATGAATGGAAGAAATCATAAAACAAACCAAAATGTAATACAAAAGAAAATGATCTGCTACATTCTGCTATTGAATTCCATAGTTCTTTCTCTGGATGTGGAAGGCATTTTGCTTTAAGAGACCATTGGGGATTTTTTAAGTCCTTGCATTGCAATGAAGTTCTAAGTCTACCAGAAAAAATTCTTGCACACTGTGGTTGTTGCTGTGTATAAAGTTCTCCTGGTTCTGCTCCTTTCACTCAGCATCAGTTCATACAAGTCTTTCCAGGCCTCTCTGAAGTCTTCCTCTTCATCATTTCTTATAGCACAATAGTATTCCATTACATTCATATACAACATTTTATTTTTTTATTTTTTCCATCGTTTTTTTTATTTTAAATAAATTTATTTAACTTTTTACATTCATTTTCACAAGATTTTGGGTTCCAAAATTTTCTCCCCATTTGTCCCCTCCCCCCTCCCCAATACACTGGACATTCTAATTACCCATATCACCAATCTGCCCTCTCTTC
>CM053771.1:2792079-2809232 GCA_028658325.1 Potorous gilbertii | reverse complement strand
GGTATTGACCCATTTTTCATGCTTTTCTTGCATCTCTCTCATTTCTTTTCCCAGTTTTTCCTCCACCTGTCTGACTTGATTTTCAAAATCCTTTTTGAGCTCTTCCATGGCCTGAGCCCATGGGATATCTATTTCAGATGTTTGGGATACAGAGGCTTTGACTCCTATGTCTTTACCTGATGGTAAGCTGTTCTCTTCCTCGTCAGAGACGAATGGTGCAATCATCTGATCAAGAAAATAACCTTCTATGGTCTTATTTTTTTCCCCTTTTTCGGCATTTTCCCAGCCAGTTACTTGACTTCTGAGAGTCCTCTCCACCCCAGCCTAGGGCCGCCCAGCTAGTGCTTGAGGTCTGGGATTCAAATGCTGCTCCCCAGCCTCAGGGGTTTTGGTGGCAGGCCTGGCTGCTATTCAGGGTAAGACTAAATCAGATTCTCAGGTGGGGGCAGGGCCGCCTCCCAGGCTCAGTTCCCTCAGGGGGGTTTATGCAGAGATCATTTTTAATGGAGCGGCTGCTGAGCTCCTGCCTTCTCTGGGAGCCTCTGGCCGCCTTCTGCCTCTGCTGCTGGTCTACCACTGCCTCTGTTGCTGCCTCCCGAGGGGGCCTGAGTCCCAGAGACACCCCACTCTCCTCTCAGCCTGTCTCTCTCACTGACCTGTGCATCTGTGAGTGGAGGGACCTTCGCAGCTGCTGGTGATTCCATCCCTGAAGCCTGCTTGGCTCTGCTCGCTCCTCTCAGTGCCGTGTGGCCAGGGCAGGGTAGGGCTCCTCTCCTGTCCAGGGCGTGATCGACCTTTGGGATTGGTTTTTCAGGGTTCTCTGGAACAGAAATCTCCTTCACTGTGTTGCTGTGCGGCTTCCACTGTTCCAGAATTTGTCAGGAGTTCTTTTTAGAGGAAATCCATGGGCTGTGGTTTGGAGCTAGCAAATGTGAGTCTTTCTACTCCGCCATCTTGGCTCCACCCCCCAAGATTTTTTCTTAGCCGGGGAAGTGGGATGTAGATTACTCAGTTTAATTTATCTCAAAGAGGGAAGGAATAATAATTGTATAAGTGTATATATGTGTCTCTATATATGTTTTATTGCTTTTTTGGGTTTTTTTTTTGTGGAAGGAGATATGAGACCTGAAATGCAAGAAATTATTGAAAAGCCATCCATTTCTATTCAAGAAACTCATGAGAAAAGCTTCATGACTGATGGTCCCTGTGACCTTACTGGGAGCCAAATCTGTGCTGTAGTTCTCAGAAGCCACACAGGAGAGAAACTTTATGATTTTCTTCCTTGTGTGAAGGACTTGACACAACAATCATCCCTTATTAACCATCAGAACATTCAGACTGAAGAGAAAGCACATGAGTGTCATGAATGGGATGAAACTTTTAGTGAACGGTCATCCATCCTTCTATGTCAGAAAATCCACAGTAGAGAAAATTCTTAAGAATGTAATCAATGTTGAAAGGCTTTCAATTCCAACTATAGCCTTAATTATCATCAAAACATCCATACTGGAAAGAAACCTTATGAATGTAATGCACGTGGAAAGGCTTTCAGATGTAACTCCACTCTTGTGGGACACCAGAGAAGTCACACTGGAGAGAAACCTTATGAATGTAATGTGTGTGGAAAGGCTTTCAGAGGCAGCTCCAGTCTTGCTATACATCAGAGAAGCCACAATGGAGAGAAATCTTATAAATGTACTCAATGTGGAAAGGCTTTCAGCTCTAAATATGGCCTTACTTATCATCAGAGCATCCATACTGGAAAGAAACTTTACGAATGTAATCACTGTGGTAAAGCTTTCAGATGTAGCTCCAGTCTCACTGTACATTGGAGAAGCCACACTGGAGACAAATTTTATGAATGTAATGTGTGTGGAAAAGCTTTCTTAGTGAAGTCTAGACTTCTTGCCCATGAGAGAATCCACACTGGAGAGAAGCCTTATAAATGTAATCAATGTGAAAAGGCATTTAAACAGTGTTCCCACTTTCTTCGACATCAGAGAAGCAATACTGGAGAGAAGCCTTATGAATGTAATCAATTTGGGAAGGCTTTCTGTTGCACCTCTAGTCTTGCTGTACATCAGAGAATCCACACTGGAGAGAAACCTTATGAATGTAATCAGTGTGGAAAAGCTTTCATTTCCAGCTACAGCCTTACTTATCATTACAGCATCCATACTGGAAAGAAACCTTATGAATGCAATCAATGTGGAAAGGCTTTCAGATGCAGCTCCAGCCTCACTATACATCAGAGAAGCCACACTGGAGAGAAACCTTATGAATGTAATGTGTGTGGAAAGGCTTTCCGACTGAAGTCTAGACTTGTTGCCCATGAGATAATCCACACTGGAGGGAAACCTTATGAATGTCAACAGTGTGAAACGATCTGTAGAAAAAGCTCTCTTCTTGCTAAACATCAGAGAATCTGCACAAGACAAACGTTATGAAACTCATGAATGTGATAAATATGGAAAGGCTTTCACATAGAAGGCCACTCTTGCTGTACATCAAAGAATCCATACTGGTGAGAAACCTTTTGGACATCTTAAATGTGGAAAGGCTCCATTCTGTGGAAGATCATGAGAGAATCCACACTGAGGACAGATCTTTTGAATGTGATAAATGTGGAAATGCTTTCACACAGTGTGCCCGTCTTGTAGAATATCAAAGCAGCCAACTGAAGAGAGCTTTGGAATGTAATCAGTGTAGAAAGGCTTTCACATATCAGTATGTTCTTACTCTTCATCAGTGAAACCACACTGGAGAGAAACCTTGTGTGTCCCTACAATGTGGTAAAGCTTTTATTGCACTCTCTTCCCTTACTAAGCACCAGAGAATCCATTCATAGAGGATACTCCTCATTCATGTGATTAACATGGAAAATCCTTCAGGCTAAATTCATTCCTTATTTCTCATCAAGCATTTATCATCTATCTTCTATTGTAGAAGATAGTAGTCATATTCTTGTAATGAATGTGGAAAGCTATAGAAATGGAGTTTAGTGCTTATTAGACATCAGAAAATTCACCTTGGGCACAAGTCCAGTAAAGACTCAATGTGGGAAGGCTTTCAGCCAGGGGTATTCTCTTCCTTTTCATCAAGGATTCCTTGTGCAGAGAAGACTTAGGAATGTGCTCCATGATGTCCTCCCTTTCCCTGGCTTCCTGGTGGGAGTCATCCTTCTCTTTTTCTCTGAGTGATCCATCCCTTGAGGCTGTCTGTGGCAAACAGTGGAGCATGGCATAAGACCTCAATGACACCTGGTCCTCTCCATCCCCAAAGTAAATCTCTGCAAAGACCCAGAAATCATCATCCAGCCTCCACTGAGCTTCCTCTACCTCTTGAAGGAGTGCATTCCACCTGGGGTCACCTCTCATTGTTAGGTGGTATTTAGCTGGGGTTTGGGTGAGTTTTGTTTTTTTTTAAATTAAGCCAAAATTGGTTACTCTGTGACATCTATGCTTGGCTTTCCTGTCTGGAGACTAAGCAAATAAGTTCAGTTAGGCGCTCTCCTTCATATGATTGCCCTAGAATTTCTCATAATAAACAGGTCAGTTTCATATTTCTTGGGTCATCCTCTCATTCCTGTTGTTGCTTCCATCATCTCTACATTTTGTTTTCTGAACTAAGTTTAGTGTTGAGCTTCCTCTGATCCATCTTGGTCTCTTGGGCCAATAGTTTTATATTGTAGTTGCTGTTATCTTCCTTTGTGTCTTCAGCATTAACTACTTGAATGTCATTTGTTATTTTTGGTCTAACTCCCCCTATAGAATGTGACGCCCTGGAGCCTACCTGCCCTTTCTTTGAGCCCTTTAACTTTCTTCCAAATGTATGGTGCCCATTCCCCATCCTTAGATATCCCTTGTCTGTGCCACATTCTAGAAGGGGTGGTCACTTCCCTCCAGGGTCCCATCATTTCCAAGCCAATGTCAAATTCCTTTGTTTTGGTGACAAGCTGATGGAGAATAGATTTACCCCTGTGGGTTCCTGTACCTTTGGAAAGATGAATTTATCTTGAAGAGCTGTTGCTCTGTCATTGATTCCTCTACTATTTCGAGAAATCAGAGGAGAGATGGGGAGAGGGAGAAATGAGAGGAGAAGGGAAGGAGAAAGAGACCTAATGAAGTTTCCCCAGCATTACTGCCTCATGTACCTGTTCCAGGCTATGTCCCTTTTCCCTACAGGACCAACAGATTCTTTCTCTTTGGATGGTTTTGGTGGATCTGGCTCTTGTTGCATTAATTATTTTATCCTTTCTGCTAGTTAATGTCTAAAATCCAGCCAGAATCTGAGAAAGAGGTTTTATTCCACCCAGAGTCTGGCAAATCCCACCTGGTCTTGACGGGGTGGTGTGGCATTCACAATTCAGCTAGCAGAACTTTGGAGAGAAAGGAAAACAGGTGACTATCCATTATGGTGAAGCTGGTTATGCCATCACCTTGTGAATGTGTACTATTGGTAAAGGAGGGTTTATCCTTGTTAGTATAACTACTTACCCTAAATTCAAGGGGACTATTTGTCATGGGAGATAATGAAGAAAGGAGATTCCAGGGAATGTTTTTATTTAACCGATTTGAAGAGGTGACCCTGAAGTGAACCTGTTGTTGTAGCAGCTGGTCCTGAAGTTTGTACAAGGGTCATACCAAACAAAAGGTAGGTTATGGAACACCATAGAACCAGTCATGTCCTCCCAGGAATTTGCTTTCAGCACTCTAGGGCTGTGCTGGAGCAGCTTGAACTGGCTGGGGAGGGCTGGCTGCTCAGTATGTCATGTGATCATTGAGTTCAGGGTAATCAATGAAAGCGACAAATCAGGCGTGAATGGTTTGGATGATTTTCTAGGCACATTGACATGAGGATCCCAGTGAACAGGAAATGTGAATGTATATTTTGCTCACTTTTTACTTGTCTTTAGGAAGGCCAGTTGTGAAACCCTTAGTTGCACATCATTGTTTGACTCACTTTGTGGTTTCTTTCTTATAGGGATACCAACAAATCCTTTTCCCTGTCCTGGGAAGGCATCAGGAAACCACTATTCCCTTTGCCCTGGACAAGAGAAAATGGGAGGTAGTGGCTAAAAGCAATGGGGGTTGGGTAGCAATACCCCACTCACTGTCACAAAAGGGGGAAGTTGCCTAAGTTTAAAATGGTAAAGAGAGGTCTTCAAATATATCTAGACCCAGAGTCCAAGAAGGTCAACTTGTGAGAATAATAAAAAAATGAAAAATGAGAGATAGCTCTGGAAAGTGACTGAATCAAGGAAAACATATGGGAGTATTACATCCAAATTCTGAAACCCCCAGCTCAAGGATAAAATAGTAAGAGTGAGAAGAAAAAAAATATGAAAGTACCAGAATCACACAGGACCTAGCAGTGGAGACACTATAAGACCACAAGTCATGGAACACTATATATCAAACAGCAAAAAAACTGTTTCTGGCTAAAAATTTAACCAGGAAATTTACAATCCTGAATAGAAAAAGAAAATGGGTATTTGATCACCTCTCAGACTTTCAGGCCTTTGTTAAATAAAAATTAAACTTAATAGACAATTTGACATACAAGGGGCAAGAGAAATACTAGCAAGGTGTTAAAGACTGATTAGAAGGGATTCAATAAGTAGAGACTATTTATCTTTTATATCTGTACAATATAAAATGTATGTCTAAGATTGTCATTAGTCATTGGATTATTCATAAGAAAGATTGAGGTAGACCTGAGTATATGACTTTCAAAAGTAAGAACTTTGGAACAGCTAAAAAGAGTATCTGATGCAAATGAGGTGCTAGAGGAAGACTTGAAACACAATAATTATATGTGTCAGGAGGGTGGGTAGTTCTGGTAATCTTATTTTCACTGAGAATGGGTTTAATAGGGAACAATACATTATATAGATGGAAGAGCATAAATAAAGTCTTCTAAATTCAGAAGAGATAACATGGTAAGAGGAGAGGAAAATAGAGGGATCCTTAGATGGGAAGGAAAGGGAATAGGTTAAAGGAGGGGTATAGGAAGTGGTTTAGGTCAATGGGAATCAGGAAAAGGGAGGGTTCTCTGCAGGGGAGGATGAAGGAATAGGTTATGGGTGTTATAGAAAGGTGGATAGATTCATGGGAATGGGAGGATGGGATGGGTCCTTGGAGGTGGTGGTAGGCTAGGTAAGGAAGGCAAGGTCAGGAGGGACAGGAAGTAAGAGATACAAATAAACAAAAAACTCAGCAATAAAATTTTTTAGGGAGTGTATATGTGTGTGTGTGTGTGTGTGTGTGTGTGTGTGTGTGTGTGTATAGAGAGAGAGTTTATACAGTTGTGTTTGTTCTTGAAGAGGACCATGGCATCATGGAGATGATGCTCTGAGTTACATTTGAGTTTGATTTGAGTAAGGGAGGCCTGTGCAAGGTCACCAGTCTCACTTCGACCTCTCCAGAGTCACCTTGGTTCAGTGACCAGATATTCATCAGAATAACTGGATTGGGGCCCAGGATGCAATGAGAAACCCTGGTCTTTTGAGGTTCTCATTTTGAGTGAAGTAATGCCCATTTAGTGAATAAGCCTCTTTAAGAAGTGAATCAAGGCATGGCCCCTTTAATTAAAAAAAATAAATAAAGCTGGGTGAGGAAGACCCTTAAGTTTGCTGGCCCAAAGAGCAATGGTTACTATTTACCTGCCCTGTGAGCTAGAAGGGCCCCAAAATAGCCATTAAGTGGTGCTTGAGCAGGGACCTATTGTTGTCCAGTCTATGAGCTCCAGCATGAAATGGGGTAAAGGTTTAGTTTTTGTGAAAGAAATCTAGCCAGTACGCCCCAACTAAGCTTTCAGTCATGAAAATTCATCTAAGTCTAAAAAGGCATCCTGGACCTAGACGTCCCTGGAGGAGAAAATGAGGCTGATAATTTTGTACATCTCTCCCTTACTGAAAAGTCAGCTGCAAGTCACGACATCATCTCCCTGATGTCATGGTCCTCTGAAACAAAAGGCAAAGAACCTGTAAGTGGTCCAAGGTGCCAGAATGGGGACCCAGCCATTTGGGTAACTCAGTTCATCCTCTCCCTGTACCTGTGCTTGTGCAAAGGAAGGCAGATTTTGTGTATATGTGAATAAGTGCATATATCTATAAATATGTGCATAGAGTTATAACCTTTGGGTTGTGGGGAGTAAACTACATGGCAGAGAACAGAAGAAGCAAAGAGAAGGTGGACAGCTCTGAGCACACTGTGCAGTGTTTATCATGAGGCCGTTCTGGAAATGAAGATTCAACACTATGTATTTGGAATCCTCTTAGGTCTTCCTGTGCTCATGACATGCTCTTTTTCTTTTGTATTTAAGTTTATGATAGATTTCTTTTTCTTTATTCTGCATTTGTGTTTTGGGATTTGAGTCTAAAATAAAATGACAAGAGAAAAAAGAAAGACCCAATCCATCACCAAGTGTTTCTGACAAGTCTACTATGGTTCATGCCCTCCACTAGACATGAACAAGGCTACATAGAATAAAGTCAGCCCTACTTAGATGAGTTTAGAAACTAATGGAGGAAGAAACAAGTGCTTAAATAAGTCCATAAAACTAGAAATGAACACAATTTAGTTAAATGATACAAAAGGACAAAGTACAGGGTGGCTTAACAAGGAGTGTCCAGCAGGTAGCATTTCAAGGAAAACATAGCCCATGGCCTGTGTCTTAGATGAGAGGGATTCCAAGGTGGAGGGAAGGATGAAGCTCCAGGGTAGGGGGGTCAGGCAGTGCCCAGATTCTTCTGTGAGAAGCTAAAGTTCCAGGGAGCTGATTCTCAAAGAATATGGGGGTGAGGATTGTCTCATGTGGCTTCAAAGAGACATTGATACCAGGATGTGTAGGGCTTTAGAACTTTAGGAGAGGGTAGACTATTTGTTTTCTGAAAGACAAGAAGGAGACACTGGGATAAGTTAATTAAGGTTGGCCTGTGGTCAAATCTCTACTTGAGGAAAATGAATTTAGCAGGAGTGTGGAGGATGGATTATGGGGGAAAGACTTGAGGCTGGGCAACCAGTTATGAAGGTGGAGTGGGAAGGGAAGAGGTTGAGAATTTATACTGTGCCAGCCCCTGTACTCTGTACAAACAAAATTGCATTTACCCCTCTCAACAACACTGTTATCCCCATTTTCCAGGTAAGGAAACTCAGGAAACAAGTTTATTGACCTACAGAGTTTCATACAGCTAAAACATTTGAGGCTGAACTTGGAACTGAGATCTTCCTTACTCCAGCCCCAGACTGACTCTATCCACTTCACCCCCTAGCTGCCTATACCCTGGTATCTCATTCCAGAAATTGGATAATTTCCCCTGTTAAGGCACAAGCTCAGTTCTCATGGGAATGATCTTGGGTTAGGTAAAGGTGAGGGCCTCTTGAAACTGCCGAGCTCTCATGAGGCCTCCCAGAGAACAGCTGGAATTGAGGGAGTGAGATGAGTTACCTTGTTTTCCACCTCTTCTCAGTGGGAACTTTCTGGGGAGAGCATCCTGCTCCTGAGATTGATTAGTGGTCTGAGCATGCCTTTGTTAACTGGCTAAGGGACTGAGAGCATGCACTGTCCACGAGTGAACCATTCAGCTGGGAGAGCTTAACTGGGGACAGGAAAGACTGAGAAGGGGGGGTTCCTTTATCCTTGGGAAGGAGAAGGGGGCTCCTGCGGGGAGAACTCGCCCTGCATGCTGACATGTAGCTTGTATCCTGAATAAAGCTTACACCTCTGCTTCACTCTGGTGGTCTCTTTTCTCATATGTTTATCTGGCTGATCACCAAAGATCTGAAATAGGTAAGAGGACCTGGCAGCCCGTGGCATTAGGCCGGAACAGGTGGCGCCTGAACAGGGACAGGCTAGAGATCCTGGATAGCGGAAAACCCAGAAGGGGCCGAAAGAGAGAGGGTACCCGAACCTTGTGTTCGGAAGGGGAGAAGAGTGAGCTTGCCAAATCTGCAGGAAAGGGCAAGGTGGGGAATCAGTTGCCAGTAATAAAGTCAGAGGAACAGGAGATCTGGGCAAAGATACTCTACAAGGAGTGTAGGAATGCGGGGGTCACTATACATCTGACGACCTCCAAAAGTTTTGTAACAGGATCTGGAAGGTCTCTCCATGGCTCAAGCACGCCAGAGTGTCCAGGGAAAGATGGGGAGTGGTTGGGGAACAAATGATTGCTTATGAACAGCATATCCCGGGGAGTTTCCTGATATTCGGATTGATAAAGGGCCTGCTGAAAGGCCCCTGAGAGAGGAAATGGGATTGGGATGAAAACGAATTTCCTGATATTCGGATTGATAAAGGGCCTGCTGAAAGGCCCCTGAGAGAGGAAATGGGATTGGGATGAAAACAAAAGTAACAAAGCAGAAAGGGGAGAGAATCCTGGCAAGCAAGATAATGAGGAAGTTAGGGAGTGCAGGGAAAAAGAATAGGTCCAGAGCTCCATCTAGCGGATGGGAAAGGTGATGCAGGAGAGCATGCAGCATGTCTTCCCTCCGCCCCTTCATGTTGGACACTCTATGGGTCAGACAGCCTAGGGCCACAGTCCAGTCTAGAAAAGGGGATACGAAAGGCCATAGAGGTTGGAGAAGATGTAAGGACATTCCCTGTCATAGAAGTGGCAGACCTCAATGCCCCCAATGGGTTTTGGAAGGCCCACATACCCACAGAGTGGAAGAGAGTAGGGACTCTCAAAGAGGCCTGTACCAAGCATGGCCCTAATTCACCCTTTGTCACAGCCATGCTTGAGACTCAGTGGTCAGTTCATCTTGACCCCTAATGATTGGCAGAGTTTAGCCAGAGCCTGCCTTACTCCTGGGCAGAATGTGATTTGGGTGTCAGAATTTTCTCAGAAGGTGAAGGATGCCATCAGTGGGCTGGGGGCTCAGGCCTCCCAGGCTTATCAGCCATTGACAGGAACAGGGCAGTATGAGGCTACAGGGGATTAATTACTGTATTCAGGAGCAGATTATGTTCTGATTGTGGGAATGGCTATTGCCGCCTCTAAGAAAGAGAGACAGCTTCCCATGACTAAGGTTATGCAGGGAAATACAGCCATTTACTAACTTTGTAGTCAGACTGCAGGAGGCAGTGGGACGAGACATGGGAGAGGAGATTCAAGGGACAGAGATAGTGCTAACGACATTGTTACGGCAGAATTGCAATCATGATTGTAAAAAGGCAATGCTGGGACTGCCGAGAAATGCATCCATTGAAGAGATGATACCGAGATGTGAAAGGGTAGGGGGCCAGGTGTACATGGCACAAATTCAAGGGGAGTGTCTGGCCGCAGCCTTAAGTAACATCTCTCTGGAGAAAAAATGTTTTCTCTGTGGAAAACTGAGACACTTCAAGAGGGACTGCAGGCAAAAGGAAGGAAAAGAGAGAGATCAGGGCCTCTGCTTCTCATGTGGAAAGCCAGGTCACCTAGCTAAACAATGCAGAAAGTTGGGAAACGGGGTGAGGGGCCCCTTGAGGGCCCTGAAAATGTGCCCTTTGGCAGAGACTTGGGAGGGCCCCTTGGAGAGAGAGTACAAGCAATTATGGGGACAGAGGAAGCAACACCTTTACAGCCTAGATAAATACCAGCTTGCAGCTCATCAGTTTGCTATGATCCCCCTGAGAGACCCCGTGCAGGAGGAATATAGCAGATATAGCTGCTGATATAGCAGAACACCCTCTACACACCTGTAGTCATGTATACAGGAGTTTATCCCGCCAGCACCACTGCACTTCCATGCTCCAATGTGGTAGCCGAGCCAACTTATATAGACAATCAGCTTCCCATAGCTATCACCCTTCCATTAAAGCACTCAGTCCAAATCCAGTTACTAAGAGAAATAGAACAGAATAGACCTGAGTGTACAATCTGGCTAGATGGAATTCCTATGACTGACTTCTTTGATACTGGAGCTGATAGGACCTGCCTCAGTGGTTGCTCAGTACTCCGACACTGGAAACTCAGAGAAAGCCAGAGACCAGTGTGGAGAGTAGGAGGGTGCCAAACTACCTTAGAGACAATGCACCCAGTGAAGTGGGAGGCAGAGGATCACCAAGGAACCATATGACCATTGGTGATTCCAGGACTTAGTTTTAACATTTGGGGAAGAGACATCATGAGTCGCCTGGGAATGAGGCTATCAAATTTTTAGTAAGGGCTATTGCAGTTGAATTGGAGTCCCCACCCTTGAATTGGAAGTCAGACACCCTGATTTGGGTGGAGCAATGGCCCCTGACTCCAGAAAAGCTCCAGGCACTCCAAACATTAGTTAAGGAGCAATTAGAAAAAGGGCATATAGAACCATCATAGTTGCCCTGGAATTCTCCTATATTTGTAATAAAGAAGAAATCAGGAAAGTTCAGGTTCCTTATAGACCTAAGGAAGGTAAATAAGCCACTCATGCCTATGGGAGCCCTGCAGCCAGGTCTCCCTTCTCCTAATGCCATCCCAGATGGTTGGTCACTTATAATCATTGACATTCAGGATTGCTTTTTTTCCATCCCTTTAAACAAAGTAGATTGTCCCCGATTCACTTTTACAGTGTCTCGCCCCAATAATGAAGGAACTACAAAGAGGTATAAATGGAAGGTACTACCCCAAGACATGAGTTGCAGCCCTGCCATCTGCCAATGGTATGTTAATCAAGCATCAGAAAGCCCCAGACAGCAGTACCAGTGTAAAATCACCCATTATATGGATGACATCCTTATAACTGCAACCAGCTCAAGGAATTGGAGAAGTGTTTCCAAGCAGTAGAAAGGAACCTTCAAGGACTAGGATTAGTCATTGCACCTGAAAAAATACAGAGAGGACCTAGTTACAAATATCTGGGATATCAAATACAGGGCACCATTATTTGGCCAGAACCCCCAAAATGGGATATAAAGATCCAAACACTCAATGAAACAAGTAGGTGCTACTCAATGGATAAGATCAAAGGTGCCCATACCCCTACCTCTCATGCAACCTCTTTATTCACTACTGATGGGCGACTGCTTTAAATTTCCCTCATACATTACTCCCAAAGCAGCCAAGGCCTTAGAGGCAATAAAGAAACAATTTTTAGAGTCTACCACAAGAAACAATTTTTAGAGTCCACCACAATCCGGTGGGACCCAGAAAAGGATGTGGATGTATCCATTATCTCCACTACACCTCCCTATGCCATCATACATCAAAAGGAGAAGCCCCTAGAGTGGGTATATCTAAGTAAAACAGGAAGCAGTTTACTAGATAAATGGGAATTTCTAGGATGGCTAGCACTAGAGGCAGTGAAAAGAGCTACCCACATATACCAAAAACAGCCAATTCTCTATGCCACACTCACCACCAAGGATGTAGAAGAGTTAGCTCAGAATCATGTTTTCTGGGCCACTATACGCCAGTGACTTTTCTATTCAGAGAGTTGTTACAGTGGGCCCCAGCACCAGTAAAAAGGTACTCACCAAACCCAATAGAGGGGCCTAACATTTTTACAGATGACACAAAACATCACAAGGCATCCATTTATAATTCAGCCACTCAAGAGGTATACATAGTTAACTGGACCTACACCTCTACACAACAGAACGAGTTGGAAGCTATAGTCCAAGCTCTCCAGATAATAGCACACCCATCAACATCATTACTGACAGTCAGTATGCATCCTTATTAATTTCACGGATCGAGGACTCTATCATAGATTATCGGTTCAATATTTTTTCACAGGGTAAGCGGCATTTAACCACAATTAATAACAGAATACACCCCTTCTATGTTTTACATGTGTGCTCACATACTAATGGCGCAGGACCAATTTTTTTTATTTTTTTATTTACACAGGACCAATTTTTGAAGGAAATCAGATAGCAGACAATTTACTCTACCTAGTAGGGCACACTATGGAACCATAGAAAATGGCCTAAAAGGCTCATGATAGGTTCCATTTAGCCACAGAAGCCCTTTGCAAATTGTATGGGATAACTCAAGAACAAACCAGAAAAATTGTTAAGAGTTGTCTCCAATGCATCCCATTCCACCCACCTCAAGACCACGGCATCAATCCTCGTGGTTTGGCACCCAATGAAATTGGGCAAATGGATGTCACCCATATCAAGGGCCAGTGCATACATGTGACAATTAACACGTGGTCCGGATTCCTTATGGCAACCTTGCAGTCAGGTGAATCGAGTACTAAAGTAATTCAACATCTTTGGCATTGTTTTTTTGTTTCAGGTCTACCTTTAGAAATACAGACAGATAATGGTCCCGCCTACACTTCTCAAACCTTTGCACAATTCCTCCATGATTTTGGGATTCGACATGTTACAGGAATACCCTACAATCCACAAGGCCAGGCCATAGTGGAAAGGGCTAACTTCATCATAAAAGGCGATCCTCACTAAACAAAAAAGGGAAAGAGGTTGCCTAACACAATCAGAGCTCAACACAGCAGTATATACACACAACTTCTTACATCTTTCAAAAAATTCGCACACTACTCCAGCTATGAGACATTTTGTGACTATTCCACAGCAACCCTGGAAGGAAAGTGATACCCAGGCTGGAAGTAAGGACATGGGCCATAGTAAAGGACATGGCCTCAGGGAAATGGCAAGGTCCATATAAGGTATTAATATGGGGTCCAGGGTATGTTTGTGTTTCCACAGGAAAAGGGGACTCATGGATTCTCATCAGAAGGATCCACAGGTGGGAGCCACCATCGGAGACGATGATGACACCGTAAATGATGGGTCCAGAGGCTCTGGAAAAGGACCATGCACTGCCTGAATCTACTGCTGACAGCTTTGACCTTGCTGCTCAGAGGGGGAGCGGCACCCATCCCAATCACTGCCAATACAGTACTGGACGTTCCTGCCTAATCCACCATGGCTGGTCCTTGTCGGTTGAGTGGACTGACACGTTGCCGCCCGTTATCCATCAAGGTAACTCCTCCCAGTAGCTGAAGGAGGACTTTGACATCACGGATCCAGGATGCACGAGAGTTTGCCTGAACTTCACAGGCTTGCCTGCAGTCCTTTTGCATAACTAAGGTGGGGTGGTAAAGTGACTATGAACACCTATGTTGTGCTCCACCATGCCCACACCTGAATTATACTTGGGGCCCCCTCTCAACACTTCCTCTTGTTGTAATATCCATATTAAAGGCCTCCCTAACCCACTTAGCCGCCAACTACTGTTTGCTCTAAGGTCATGTGCGCTCCGCACAAAACAAAAAAGGGGAGATGTTAAGGCACAAGCTCAGTTTTCATTTAGGCCTGCTTATGGTCCATGCAAATGGCACACCTTCCCAGAACATACCCTCCTGAGGGGCCTAGAGAGACAACCCTGACAACTGCCGTGTGAAAAGGAAAATTGTCTTTAAAAGAAATGTTGAGTAGAATGATGTCAGTTCCTTCCTTTTCTTTGAGGATCCTGAGATCATTGTGCAAAGCACTGTCCTGGTCAACTTGAAGGAGTTTATCATTCCAATTATATAGGCCATCATTTACTAGTTTGACTGCATTGTTTCTGTCTTGGAAACTCTTATTGGTAAATATTCCTGAACTCCTTCAGCAGTTGGTCTGTGGAGTGCCCCAAACAGGACACTGCATCGCTTAAGTAATATTGTCTCTGGTTCTTTTTAATTTTCTCTACTATGGCCAAGTTCTCCTTCCCAGTGCCATCATCCTTGGACTTTTCCCCCTAGGTTGGCTCTTCTTTCATTTCATAGGGATCTAGGTCCTCTGTATCCTCAGGCATCCCTTAATCTGCATCTTCAAAAGAAACATCTTGTATATACTGCTCTGCAGTTGGGGCTGGCCCAGCATCTCAACATGTGGATGCTGAGGGAAGTTTTACAGTTTGCACAAGTCTGAGATGATCGTCTTCAGATGCTGTAACAACAGAGTATTCCTTTTCTTTATGTCTACAAGACTTTCTAGTGTAAGAGCAATGTGATATCCATGGTAGCTGTTATGAATATGCATATATATTTCCAGGGTAAATTTGCAAAATATAATTAACTCTCTTCCTCCAAGGCAAAACCAAATATTGATTTGGAACATCACTTCTAGGATAGCAGGAGGCAAGATTTAGAAAGATACTCATCACCTTTCCAAGGAGCACTGACATCTCAAGCACTCATTCCACTAGGCCTCCCCACAAGCAAGTTACCCTAAGTAACAGCTTCCTCCAATGGGCTTTATGTGACTCAGGATGTATTATAGCTGTGAACTGGAGCAAAGGTGACATAGGTCCTCTATGTGGACAGAGAAGATCTTCCTATTTCCTTCACATTACACTTGACCCCAAGAAATTTCATGTCCTTTATAATAGGCCTCTGGGATTTTAGAAGTAACTTGTATCAACATAATTTTCATAACAATTTAAAAGGGATAACTCAAAAGAAACACATCATGAGCCCTATAAAATAACAGCCACTTGAAGAAACAATATCTAAGGAAGCTTGAGAACCAACACCCCATCATTTCCCCCTCATATGAATGGGACTCAAAATCCCTTGGGGTAAAGGGTAAAGATCTCCTCTTCTAAAACTACTTCCCTCTGAGATTGGAAATAAAGCTGACCCTGCCTTGAGAGGCCCCATTCGATGGGTCAGTTCCCTAACTGGTATCCAGAGTTTGATGGATGCCAAGTCTAGGGTTGATTTTTTCATAGTCTTGGACAAAGGGTGATGTCCAGCTTAAGCAGTCAGTCATCTTCAAGTGGAGAGCACTAAGCTTGGAGGAGACAAATCCATCAAACAGGTTAAATAAAGGCTATAAAGAATAAGGAAACAACCAGAAGCAGGGTAAATATAGCATCAGCGCTGCTTCTGGCATTCATGAACCCACTATCATAGCCATATTCACAGTGAGCTTTTTCTTGCCCCTTTTATGATATCATTTGCCCCATTCCATTTCTCCCTTTCTCCTCACAATATATTTGTCTCTCACTCCAAATTTTAGTTTTTTAGATATCCCTTCCTATTCAACTCACTCTGTGCCCTGTGTCTATATGTATATAATCCTTCCAACCACCCAAATACTGAGAAAAGTCTCAAGAGTTACAAATATTATCTCTCCATGTAGGAATGTAAACAGTTTAACTTTTGTAAGTCCTTTATGATTTCTCTTTCCTGATTACCTTTTCATGCATCTCTTGATGCTTGTGTTTGAAATTCAAATTTTCTATTCAGCTCTGATCTTCTCATCAAGAATGCTTGAAAGTCCTCTATTTCATTGAGTGACAATTTTTTCCCCTGAAGTATTATACTCAATTTTGCTGGGTAGGTGATTCTTTGTTTTAATCCTAGTTCCTTTGATTTCTGGAATATCATATTCCATGCCCTTTGATCGCTTAATGTAGAAGCCACTAGATCTTGTGTAATCCTGATTGTATTTCCACAATACTGGAATTCTTTCTGACTGCTTGCAATACATAAGCAATACAAATAACTACACACATATATGCATACATGTATAAATCTGTGTGTGTATACACACATAGCTTAATGTAGAAAATCATATTACCTAACAGAGAAATACAAAAGGAAAAGACCAAGAAAGGGCGGGGCACAAGAGAGGTTAAATTCAGGGGGGTTACCAAAACAGACTTTTGAAGAAGATACAGGGTAAAAATAACTGAAGGATAAATAGAAAAGAATAAGATGGGGGGGGGCGGAGCCAAGATGGCGGAGTAGAAAGACTCACATATGCTAGCTCCAAACCCACAGCCCATGGATTTCCTCTAAAAAGATATTCCAACAAATTCTGGAACAGTGGAAGCTGTGCAACAACACAGTGAAGGAGATTTCCATTCCAGAGAGCCCTGAAAAACCAATCCCAAAGGTCCATCGCGCACTGGATGGGAGCAGAGCCCGCCCCTGCCCTGGCCGCGTGGCACTGAGAGAAGCGAGCAGATCCGAGCAGGCTTCAGGGACGGAATCTCCAGCGGCCGCGAAGGTCCCTCCACCCACAGATGCACAGGTCAGTGAGAGAGATGTCTGGACAGGCTGAGAGGGGAGTGGGGTGTCTCCATAACTCGGGCCCCCTCGGGAGGCAGCGGCAAAGGGCAGCTGAAGGCTCCCAGAGCAGGCAGGAGCTCGGCAGCAGCCTCATTACAGAAGGTCTCTGCATAAACCCCCTGAGGGAACTGAGCCTAGGAGGAGGCCCTG
>CM053771.1:2773356-2791979 GCA_028658325.1 Potorous gilbertii | reverse complement strand
AAGTGCTACATGTAATAAATGCATGTAGCTACATGTAAATAAGTTCAGTGACTCAGCTCTTCTCAGCAATGCAGGGATCTAAGACAACTCCAACAGACTCAGGACAGAACATGCTCCCCACGTCCAGAGAAAGAGCCATGGAGTCTGAATACAGATCAAAGGAGACTATTTGCTCTCTTTGTTTCTTTTTTCATTCTTGTGGTTTTTCCCTTTGATTCTAATTCTTCTTTACAACATGAGTAATGTGGAAATATGTGTAATATGTATGTATAAGGAGAGTCTGTATCAGATTGCCCACCATCTTGCAGAGAGGGGAGGAGAGGAAGAGGAAGAAAATTGAAAACTCAACAGCTTGTGGAAGAAAACCAAAAATAGATTAATTAATTAAAAATAAAAAATCCAGCCCATCATAACCTAGCCCCCTCCCATATTTTCAGTCTTCTTTTACCTTACTCCCCAACATGTATTATTTGATACAGTGACACTGACCTCATGGCCTCTCTCACCTCCAGGCACTTTCAGTGGCCCTCCTTATGCCTGGAATACTCTCCTTCTCCATTTCAGGCTGCTGACATTCCTGACTTCTCTTAAGTCCCTACCAAAGAACCTGCTTCTACAGGAATCCTTCCCTAACCCTCCAAATATCTTGCCTTCTCTCTCTTATTTATTATTTGTTCTGGATACACAAATTTAGAGTATGCACCTCAAATGTTCACAGGCAGTATTTGTGTTGGACCTATGGTAGAGCATTTCAAGCTCTTCTTGGTGTGATAAGCCACAGTCAGATTCACTGAGACTTGACTCTAGCATAGTGATATCATTTTGGTCCTCTGCCAGAATGAAGGACATCAGCCATTTTTTTTTGTTTGCATATTGTCTCCTCTATTAGATTATAAACTCCTTGAGGGCAAGGACTGTCTTTTGCTTCTTTATTTATCCAGATTACTGTGTGTAGACCATAGTAAGTGCTTAATAAATATTTATTCAATTGAATTGAAAATTTCTAGTTCTTGATAACACTCTGTCCTGCCACTCTCTCCTCCTCCCTTTCAGGTATCTCACCATGATGTAATGTAGACTCACAAAAGAAGCATCCCCCTGTAGGCAGGATGTTACACCATTCTGTCTTCCTCTTCGCTAGTACGTTGACCAGACTTCATCATTTGTCCCTGTGTCCTTGTGTACTTTTAGGGAAAATTCTCTTACTGGTCTTTCTGTGGTCACTCTGTTGCCTTTTTGGTTTGCAGTTATTTACTCCTCCTGCATTTCTGCTAATTATGATGTTTGAGAAGCAAATAATCTTTTCAGTTCTGCTTTTTCTTTCTTTTTTCCAGGCAATCAGTGTAATGTTAAGTGACTTGCACAGCTAAGTGTCTGAAGTCCGATTTGAATTCGAGTACTCTTGACTCCAGGGCCAGGACTCTGGAATCAAGCCCTGTAGTAGTATTGCTAGATCAAAAGGTATAGGCAAGTTAATATCTCTTTGGTCCTAATTCCCATTACTCTCCAAAATAGCAGGATCAGTTTACAATTGCACCAACAATGCATTAGTATCCCTTCCAACATTTGTCGCTTTCACCTTCCATCATTTCAGCCCATCTGATAGGTGTAAAATGTTATCCCAAGGTAGTTTTAATTTGCATTTCTCTAATCAATAAGGATTTAGAGCATTTTTTCATGTGACTAAAAATTGTTTAGCTTTCTGTTCATTTCCATTTACTATCCTTTGGGGAGTGACCCATATTCTCAAAAATTTGAAAAAATTCTTTATATAGTTGAGATATATGAGAAACTATAATTCCCCCCCCC
The DNA here is from genome assembly GCA_028658325.1 of Potorous gilbertii. Lineage (NCBI taxonomy): Eukaryota > Metazoa > Chordata > Mammalia > Diprotodontia > Potoroidae > Potorous > Potorous gilbertii. The sequence goes on along the minus strand of CM053771.1, from coordinate 2,790,170 downwards.
CCCCAGTTTTCTGTTTTCCTTCTGATCTTGGCTACATTTTCGAATTTTAATGTAGTCAAGATTATTGTTTTTACACCTCACACTGCTCTCTATCTCTTGTTTATTTGTAAATTGTTTACCTGTCCATAAATCTAATAGGTAATAACATGTCCCATGTTCTTCACATTTTCTTTTAATTGTATCTTTATAGCTGGGTAGATACACATTTTGACATTATCTTGGAAAATGGTGTAAGGTATTGGTCTATACCCAATTTCTGCCAGACAGCTTTCTTGTTTTCTCAACAGTTTTTTACCAACTGATGATTTCATATCCCTAAAACTTCAGTCTTTGGATTTGCCAAATATAACGTTAATATATTTCTTTGCTGCTGTATTTGTATGTCTACTGTGTTCCACTGTTTAGGATCTGGTACTGCCACTCCTCTTTCCTTTACATTTTTTTCGTTAGTTCCTTTGCTCTTCCTGAATTATTGTTCTTCCAAATGAATTTTTTTCAAAATCAGTAAAAAAAATTTTTTTTACTTTAATTGGAATTGCATTGAATATATAAATTAGGTGAGATAAAATTACCATTTTTATTACATTGGTGCTTCCTACACATAAATATTTAATATTTCTCCAATTATTTAAATCTGCTTTTATTTGTATAAATTTTAAAAATAATTTTGTTCATATGATTCCTGGGTTAGTTTGGCAGGTGTACTGCCAGGTGTTTTATATTGTCTATAATTGTTTTAGATGGGGTATCCCCTGGCTTTCTTTCCAGAAATACTTCAAACTTTTCTTTATTTTTGATCTACCACTTTTTTCCCATACCACTATGCTCATGTACGCAGGATACCTCACCCTGGGTTGCGTCCTGCGCTCCACGCTCTCTGCAACACATTCATTCTCATTCCTAGTGACTTTGGAAGTCTTGTATATTTCATTGTCCTTTCCATTGTGTCTGAAAGTCTTTCTCCTTGTAGAACTCACTTAGCCTCAAGGAACTGTGAGTGTGTTTGTCCTTCATTGCCAAAGAAGACCATACCATCACAGAAATAATGACATGACTTACACTTGACTTTGTTTTGAGTGAGGGAGGGCTGTGCATGTCCCCAGCCTCACTTCTCCTCCAGAGCCATCTGAATTCAGGCACCAGATGTTCATCAGGATGACTGGAGATGACCCAGGATGAGGCAATTGGGGTAAAGTGACTTGCCCAAGGTCACACAGCTAGTAAGTGTCAAGTGTCTGAGGTGAGATTTGAACTCAGGTCCTCCTGATTGTTGTGCTGGTGCTCTATCCATTGCACTACCTAGCTTCCCCTCAAGGAACTGACAGCCTAACAAGGAAGACACCACACCAAAGAATGGTGAAGAGGGATCTAGGAGAGGAGAAGATATCTGATTCAGGAGCATTGTGGAGAAGTCAGTCAGAGAAGTCCCAAAGAAGGTGAGAAATGACATGTCTCAGATAAGCTTTCTCCTTGAACAGTGGTTTGGAGGTCCTAACTCCATTCCATTGTGATAAAAGAGGGATGGGAGAAGGTTGAAAAAGAAATAGCTCCTTTTGGGTATAATTTAAGGAATAAATTAGAGATCAGTTATAGATCAATAAAAGGAAAACCTTCCTATAGTGAGAGCCCACAGAATGAATACTATGCAATGAGAAGAGTCAAGAGACCTGAGTGAAAAAGAATGATTTCTGCCTTTATGGGGAAATCACAAAAAGTGTAAAAGTTCAATAGATACATCAATTGTTCCAAGGCAAAATAATAAAACAGATGCAGTGAAGGGTAAAATGTGGATTAAAAATAGACCATGATTCAAGTGGTTAAAGAAGAAATAATGGTAAAAAATTAAAAGACAGTTTTCAAATTCTCAAATATGAGAATGTCTGATGAAGTCAACCATATACAAATGATGGAAATGGAAGACCACCAAATTGCCAACCCATTGGCCAAACACACATTGTTCTTGTACCAGAATGGAAATATAGATGACTGCTCTCAAGTATCAGGATATTTTCAGGACTGGCCAATGTCTCCTGTATAAGGTCCATCACTAGGCTTCTTAACTCATTCTGTTGAATTTTGTTCTCTGAAGTTTCCAGAGTTGTAGATGTATGTTTAGATCCTTAATTTCTCTTGAAGAAACTGTCAGTGTCTTTCTCATGAATTAGATGAAATACAGCCTGCATTAATTTTTTTTTATTGTGTGAAGGAACCATCCACAATTATATATATAACTATATAACTAAATAGCAGACTATGGATTGATTCTCTGATGTTTGCGTTACTTTTGGCCTGACACTTACACCAAGAAAATAGTGGTTCTCCTCAAGGTCAAGGATATCAAGGGGATTGATGAAAAAAAATATGAAGGAATCCAGTCTAGTTGGACCAGATCTCAAACTGTATAATAAAATGGCAACTATCAAAACAGTCTGGTATTGGCTAAGAAACAGAATGGTGAGTCAGTGGAATAGATTAGTATACATTACCTTATAGGAAATGACTCTAGAAATCTGGTATATGATAAAGCTGAAGATTCCAGCTTTTAGAACAAAAATTTATTACTTCAGAAAAATTCCTGGGAAAATGGAAAAACAAAATGGCAGAAAGTAGGTATAGAGCAATATCTCACACTGTATACCAAGATAAGGTCAAAATCGGTCTGTGATTTCTACATAAAAGGTGATACCATAAGCAAATTAGGAGAATGTGGAATCATTTATCTGTCAGATCTATGGCTAAGGGAAGAGTTTATGACCAAATGAGATACAGAACATTATAAAATGTAAGATCAATAATTTTGATCATATGAAATTAAAACATTTCAGCACACATCAAAATAATGCAACCACAATTACAAGGAAAGCAGAAAACTGGGGAAAATTTTTTCTAAGAAGTATCTCTGACAAAGGCATCATTTCTTAAATATAGAGAGAACTGAGTCTAATCTATAAAGATACAGTTTCCCCAATTGAAAAATGGTCAAAAGATAGGGACAGGCAATCTTTAGACAATGAAATTAAAACTATCTATACCCATATAAAAATGTCCTAAATCAACATTTATTATGGAAATGTAAATTAAAACAACTCTGAGGTACTACCTCCCACCTATCAGATTGTCTAATATGACAAAAAAGGAAAATGATGGATGTTGAAGGAAAGATAGGAAAACTGACACTAATACATTGTTTATGGAGTTATCAACTGATCCAGTCGTTCTGGAGATGAATTGGAAACTATGCCCAAAGAGCTATGAAACTACATACCCTTTGATCTATCAGTACACAGCTAGATCTGTATCCCATAGACAGCACAAAATGTGAGTGTGTTTGTGTGTCTTTATGTGCGTTTGTGGATAAAACATATTTGCACAAAAATACTTAAAGCCAGCCCTTTCTGTGATGACTCAAAATAGAAAATCAAAGGAATGCCCATTAATTTGGGAAGGGCTATACAATCTGTAGTATATGATTGTAATGAAATATTAATGTGCTGTAAGAAGTGACAAGCAGTATGATTTCAGAAAAACCTGAAAAGACATGCATGAACTGATGCAAAATGAAATGAACAGAACCAGGAGAAGATTGTATACAATAGCAATATTGTTCAATTAAAAACTGTGAATCATCCAGCTCTTCTCAGCAATATACAGTGATCCCAGACAATCCCAAAGGACTTTTGATGAGGAGTATCCTCATCATCCAGCTCCAGTGAATCATCCAGCTCCAGAGAAAGAATTGATATTGAGTGAATGGACACTGGAGCAGGCTGTTTTTCACTTTCCTTCAGTCTTTCTCTCTTTTTCCTGTGTTCCTTTACAGAATGACTAATATGGAAATGTTTTACATGACTGTACACTTATAACCTATATCTGATTGCTGTCTCAGGGAGGTGGGGAAGAAAGAATGGGAAAAAGGGATCGAAGAATAAATATATTTTTAAAAATATACTGCATGGCACCATCCATATGTGGAACTATTGGTTACAACAAATGGAGAAATTTTGAATCCTGTAAATAAGTTCACTTACTTTGATGATGTACTTTCCAGCATGTCCACATAGGGGATGATAAGAAATAACCTTTAAATCAGTTAGTATTTAATTACTTTGATTTATTTTTAGTTTGCTTGTAGAATTAAGTTCCCTTCTTTGGGAAAAGTTTGCCCTAACAATTAAGCCAGGCTACCAGATAAATCTCTTAAATTTAGGTTACCTGTAGATTGAGTTAATACGTAGATTCATAAGATTTTATCATTTAGTGGAGATAATTTAAGTAAGACACCTATCTTTGTAGTAGTAAAAGAATCATGGTATTATAAGACTGTTCAAAGGCTAAATTACTCTTTCTGCCTGTTAGTGGATGGGGGTTGATGAAAAACCTTTTTTCAGTCTTAGTGGATTAGCTTCCTTTTACTTTTTCTACAGCTAGAGGTTGTTTAAGTTGAGTAGAGTAATCTTCTGAGATTGGGTTTCCTTTTTTGAGTGCTAGAGGATGGAGTGTGACTGCTAAGTATTAACTACAAGTTCCTCTTTTTCCACTCTTTCTTCAAACCATAGGCTCCTTTAAAGTAATAGTTTTTGGTTGCAAAAGTCATCAGCTGCAGAGCAAGGACTTCTGGGGTATTCTTAGTTTGATAGATATAGGAAGAATCTTAAGAAAACCTAGGAGTTGCAAGCAAGTAGTCAGATGATCTACTGTGTTCATTTGAAATATATTTAAAATATGTTTCCTAAGATTCATGTATTTTTTTCTTCCTCCTCTGTTATAAAGAATAAGCTCTATAAATCATTCCTTTGTCACAAATTACTGAGGAATTAGTTAACTTGACTGAAAGGTAACCTGTCAGTTCTTACTATTAGATTTGTATTTACTTGGAAATTCTGTACCTCAGTTTACTTTCTGTTTCAGATCACTAGTTATAAGTTGATGCCTGCTTTGCCAGAGCTGACTCAGTGTTTGGGAGACTCTGAAGGAAAGCGTGGGAGAGAACAGGACTTAGACTGACTACCAAACTGAAGGTCTACAGAGCCGTGGTGCTGACCTCATTGTTGTATGGCTGTGAAACATGGACCATCTAGCAGTGCCATGTCAGGAAACTGAATTACTTCCATTTCATTTGTCTTAGGAAGATTCTGAAGGTCACCATGCAAGATAAGATACCAGACACTGAGGTCCTTCCTCAAGTTAGACTGCCAAGCATTCCCACTCTACTGCAGAGAGTACAACTCTGATATGCTGGACATTTTGTTCACATGCCAAAAGTCTGTTTGCCTGAAAGACTACTTTATGCAGAACTCATACAAAGAGGGTACTTATGTTGTGATCAGAAGAAGTGTTGCATGGACGCTCTCTGAAGAACTTTGTAATCAGTTGCGAAACATGGAAGACTCTGGCAAAGGACCACCCCCCAAGGCATGTCTGCATCAAAGAATGTATGAGCAAAGAATTGCAGTAGCTCAGAAGAATTGTGAGATGTGCAAATATAGAGCCATGTCCACCCCAAGTATTCACATGGACTATTTGTGACTGACCTGTGGTAGAGTCTTCTGGGCCCCATGACTCTGATCATCCATAGTTAGACACATCGTACCTTGAGCCTGACATAGGAATGTCATTTGGCCCTCTTCGAACATGAAGGACAACAAAAACTACCAATTATGTAACTAAATATCATAATAAAGAAATATATGCCATTGATAAATGAAAGCAGCCATGCTGCGTTGTACCAGGGTATGCTCAATGCCTCAAAGTAACAAAGATAATTCTTCACGTGGGTGGAAAGTCTCACATCCCTCAGTTCAGTCCAGAGTGTAATTACTGTGTCTTATGAATCATGTTCATGTTTTATCCAGATAAGACTTTGTTTCAGCTTCTCAGGAAATAAACTGGATCTCTTCATTGGCTTCCCTCTCTTTTCTATTTTCATGCATACATCCCCCCCTCCAAGATACTGCACTTGACAGATTCTGACAAACTCCCCAAAATATTCTCTTGGTAACATATTTCTTTCATCAGTTCTGATAAGGAAAGAATTTCACATCATCTTCTCTTTCTCCACACAGATCCTTCTACTTCACAATTAGAACCAATACTTTCACACACATTCCATAGTAAGACATTAGGAAACTTTTTTCCAACTGACGATATCAAATGCTTTTCTCAATGTTCCGTTGGGTTCTTAATGACTGTGGTTTTAAGCACTGACTCTGATGCTCGTCAAAAGCATTTACCTTCAGGTAAATTCCCTTTCTCTGCTTCAGTTTCCTCCTTGCACTTGGTGAAGGTTAGACTGCAGAAATTCTGGAGTCTCTTTCAGCTCTAATCCTATGACTTATGATGACTTAGGAGTCGGTGACATTCCAGGAGGTGGCTGTGGGCTTCACCCCAGAGGAGTGGGGCCTCTTGGACCCTCCTCAGAAGGAGTTGTACCAGGAGGTCATGCTGGAGAATGCTGGGAACCTGCTCTCCCTGGGTAAGGATACGTCCCCTGGCCCATCTGAGTCTGCTACAAGAAGGAATGCCTTCATTCCTGAGTGTGCTGGCTTTGGAGCATTTATTACTTCGTAGAAAGGGAAAAGTGCTGGTCATCTGTATCCTAGAGACAGGGTCCTCCTGCTGCCTGGGTTTCCTATAAAAGGTCACTACATTGGTTGAAGAGAATGTGGAGGTTTTCTGGTTGTGCCTTTCTCTTCCCAATTCTATGGCGCTTGAGGTCCAAGACCAGATTCAGGTGTGGAAGTCATCCCCCATCATGCAGTCCAGCCTCTCCCTGGACATGAATTGTGTCTGCCCAATGTCTGCACACTTCCCAGATGGCTTTGCCCTGCATCCCCTTCCTCTTTGGGAGGGGCCAAGCATTTAGGACATTCTTCTTTGTGAGCAGCCTCAGTTTGTAGCTCCCAGCTCCCAGCTATGCCTGGCAGGGCACGTTTGTCCATCATCTTCTTTCAGACAGGACCCTGTCTCTAGGATACAGATGACCAGCACTTTTCCCTTTCTACTAAGAAGGGAAAGGAAGGAAGGGAATCAGCTTTTCTACTCAGCTGCTGCTCACCAAGGGATGTGCTAAGTGCTTTCTTTTCAGTATTATGCCATTAGATGCTCTTACTATCCCCATTTTACATTGAAAAAAGTGAACTAAACAGATGTTAAGTGACTTCTACTGGAGCCCACAGCAAGTAAGTGTCTGAGACTGGATTTATACCCTGGCCACCCTGACTCCAGGATCAGAGCTCTCTCCACCGCACTATCAACTGCTTCTAATTTCTAAATAATGGAGATTACCCAATGAGTCCATCCTTCTATGAAGAAGGGGTACCAAGGCCAAATTTTCTCATTCCAAATTGGCTCCATGATCTTCTCCCCTACCTTTTCCCAAAGCTCTCAAAATAAATACTATGGAAACCATGCTTGAGGGTTTCTGGGAACGATCCTATTCTCTTTGCTTATAAGCCCCTCTCAGTGGCAACAGTAACAGACTGGGCAAGAATCAGAATGGAGACTAACTATGGTTCATTGAGTTCCACAGCAAGAGAGTGTCGCCTGCAAAGTCAATGAGTCCCTGAGTGATGAGTGCCAAGGTTTTTGTAGTTTTAGGGACTGAGGAGCAGGGTATTGTCTTAGGAAGTTTCTGAGGATCACCTGGCAAGATAAGATGTGAGACACCAACATCCTTACTCAAACTAAACTGCCAAGCATTCTAACTCTGCTTCAGAGAGCACAATACCAATGGGCTGGCCATGTTGTTCAAATGCAAAATGTACACTTGCTAAAAATACTTTTATGGAGAACTTACAAAGGGCAAGTGTTCACATGGTGGTCAGAAAAAGCGATACAAGGACACTCTCAAGGTCTCTCTTAAGAACTTTGGAATTGATTGTGTGACATGGGAGACACTGGCACAGGATTGCCCAGCACAGTGTGTCCACATCAGAGAAGGTACTGTGCTCTACGAACAATGCAAAATTGAAACAGCTCAATGGAAATGCAGGATGTGCAAATTTAGAGTACCCACCCCACATGTTCACATGGACTATTTGTGCCCAACCTGTCATAGAGCTTTCTGAGCTTATATTGGTTTGATCAGCCACAGTCAGACACACTGAAACTTGACTCTTTCACAGTGATGTCATTTTGGTCCTCTTTGAGAACAAAGGATGACAACCAACCAGCCAGTAGGAGAGGGGACAGGGTCAAGACTGATTCATCAAGGTCCCTTTTGCTGGAGCTCAAGGCTGATTTGGCACATCCTATTTTGCATTACTTGTCAGAAGCATTGATGGGAGAATGTCATATCTGTGTGAATATGATGGAGTGATTCTCAGAATGGAGTAGTTGTATATATACACTTTTTTCACTAAAGAGAACTAAATTACAAGGTTTTCTCCATCCTCATCCCTCATTCCCCATGCCCAGGGCTGCCAGTTCCCAGAGAAGATCTCATCTCTTATTTTGAGGAAAGGGAAATACTTTGGCTGCTGGAGCAGGAAGGCCTGAGGAGCTGCTGTCCAGGTGAGTGAGGGGAAAGCAGGTGTGAGAGCTGTGATTATAAGGCTGCTAGGTGTGGGCATGGAGCAAGGCCTAGATCTGGGGCAGGAACACCTGACTTTGAATTCCTTTTGAGCCACTTTTTAGCAGAGGGATCCTGGAAAAGTCACTGAATCATCAAGACTTAATTTCCCCATCTATAATATGAGGGAGTTGGATACCATGGCCTTTCAGGTGTGATAAATCTATGGTCCTAGAAAAAGTCATTGTTTGGAATTTGGGGACAAAACTCCCCTGAAAGTGCATAAGGGATTAGACTTTCCAGTTTGGGAGACATTCTTCAAATTAGTGAACATTTATTTAGTGCCTTCTATGTGTCAGACACTCTGCTAAGCATCAAGGGTATAAGAGATCCAAATATAATCCTAATGAGAGTTAAAGATCTTCTCCCCATTAATGGGCCTGCCCATTAGGGTAGCTTGATTAGAGGAGGCCTATACCCTTTGTTTTTTTTAATGAGGCTTGATCAAGGGTTGTGATGCTCTCTGACTCTGAAAAGTGTAGAAATACTCTGAGGTGAGGTTTTACTTTAGGGCTTACTCATTGGAAGTTTTGTTTGGCCAGATGAGGCTCTGGGCAGCCTCTAAGGAGCCCCCTGGCTTTGAAAATCCAGATGTTGGTCTTCTGTCTCTGGTAACTATGTATGTAGGTATGTTACAGTCAGACAGTTGGATCTGTCTGATGTATTATGTATGTATTATTTATGATCTATGATGTATGTATTATTTATGATCAGATTAGTCAAAGCCCTGTCTGTTGGTTGATTTTGTTTCTCTGTTTGTATTTTCTCTGAAGTTCAGGTGCTGACTTTCCCATGAAGTAAGTGAATAATATATATGCTTGATTAAAGTAGCTTGTTGATCCTTCAAAAGTTGCTTTCCTTTTAAAAAACCACATCTAAGAACCTGTACCGCAGGCTCTGTTTTGTGTGCTGGGGTCCTTGCTGTTATACCAAGGAACATCCTCCACTCGACTGGAGCTCACAGACTGGGCAGGGTGAGGGGCAGATAACATGCCAACAACAATGTACAAACCTGTTCTGGACAGGACAAATTGGAGCTCATTGAGAGAGAGGAGGTCCTAAAGTGAAGGCGGACTGGAAAGGCTTATTGTGGAAGGTGGGCTGTAGCTGGGATTTCAGCAGAGTCATGGAGAGCATTGTAGGCATGGGGATGGTGAGGAAAGTCTGTGGAGGCAGGTGATGGAGTGTCCTGTTCATAGAATAGAAGACAGGTCCTTACTACTGGATGATAGTGTGTTCAGAGGAGCAATAAGGTGAAAGAAGATGGGAAGTAGAGGAAAGAGGCAGGTGGTGAAGGGGGAGGTGATGAACAGTCCCAGAGAGGATTTTATATTTGATTCTTATTCTGGAGACCCACAGGAGGTTGTTGGGAACATGGTGACAGGATCAGTAGAGAACTTTAGGAATATTAACTTTGACAAGTGGGTAGAGGAATGACTGAAGTGAGGGAAAACCTGAGGCAGCTGGAGCAAGCAGCAGGTTCTTGTAATACCTCAGGTATGGGGTGAATGGGAACTGAGTCAAGAGAGTTCTGGTGTTGGAAGAGAAGGGGGTGTATGAGAAAATGTTACCAAGGGAGAATCACAGAACTTTGCAGCAGATTGAATATGGGATTCAGGAATATGAATTGTGAGAGTTAGTGAGGAGTACATGACACTTCATTTGTGGGAGGAAAGAAGGAATATGGGAGGACTGGGGGAAAGACAATGAGTTTAGTTTGGAGAACTAGGAGAGGAGTGTCACTAAAACTGAGAGAGAGAGACAGAGAGAGAGACAGAGAGAGAGACAGAGAGAGAGAGAGAGAGAGAGAGAGAGAGAGAGAGAGAGAGAGAGAGAAGGTTGATTGACTGTACCAATGGTTACAGAGAAGCCAAGAAGGATGAGGTTGAATAAATGGCCAGTGGATTTAGCAACTTTGAAATTTTTGTTTATTTACAAGAGAGGCACTTCAGTTAAATAATGAAATTGGAAGTTGTACTGCAGGGAATTTCATAGAAAACAAAGAAAAGGAGTTGGAGACACCTGTTGTAAATGGGCATGTCAAGTTGTTTATTCAGGAAATGGAAGAAAGATATTGGAAAATATCTCTTGGGTTAAAAGGATCAAGGGACTGTGTTTTGAGGATTAGAGAGAAAATGGTTTTATTTTTGGCAATAGGAAAGGGATCCTTAGGGCAGGAGAGATGGAAAAGTATTGAAATAATGGGAATGTGGAAGAAGTAGTATTCTGAGGAAGATGATGAGCTAGAATGAAATGATTACTATATGGAAAGAAATTAGCTTTAGCAAGCAGAAGGAGGATAATTTCAAGCAGAAGGAGGATAATTTCTTCTGATACTGTTGTCAAAAAGAAAAAAAAGTTACTTGATTTATGGGAGATGAGGAGGATGAGATAGCTCTTGTTAAGTATCCAATTTCTTCAGTGAAGTATAAGACAAATTTCCCTGCTGAAGTGAGTGTCATTTGGAATTTTGGAGCAAACAATAAGGGAGGGTTGGGGAAAAAGTTTCAAAATCTGCTGTAGAAAATGAGATGGGGAGTAAGTTATATTCTTGTTATGACTCTTAATGAGGCCATCTGGGGTTTTCTTGGCAAACATATTGGAGGGATTGATCATTTGCTTTTCAGTCTCATTTTATAGGTAAGGAAACTGAAGCCAAAAGGCCTAAGTGACTTGCCCAGGGTCACACAGCTATTAAGTGTCTGAGGCTGGATTTGAACTTGAGTCTTCCTGACCAGTTCTTTTTCTACTGCACCACCTAGGAAACCCAAAGGAGTTAGGGAAATATCAAAGGATAGTCTTGCCACAATGAGGGCCACACTGAGACTATAAAGCCTAAATTTTCAATGAATTCAGGCAGTCTGGTTTTATGATTTTTCTCTCTCCACTCAGAAGCATCTAAGTAGTGGCAAAGGTTGGGGTCTTATTTAGAATTAATCCAAGCTCTTCTTTAAATAATTCATCAACCTGTGTCCCTCCTCTGATCTCTAAAGCTCAATCTTTGACCTGTTCTTGGCCAATCATTGGCCAGGTCCATTGAGCTGACAGTCACTCAGTTTGTGGAAGTGAGAAGTGGAAATTCCCAGGTGTTCCATTGTATGAGATACTTCAGGAGCATAGAATGAAGAGATCTGTGATCTTCACTACATGTCTCATCAGATCCCAGCAGAATTAGAACCGGATAAAGGTCATTCAATAGAGAGATTACAGAGGCAGAAACAGGGTTGAGGCCAGAACTTGCATTTTCCAACTGGGCCAAAGACCAGAATAGAAACTGAGGTACAATCTGCTGCCTGGTGTCATCCCTGATTCCAGGCAGATAGTCAATAAGCATGGATTAAGTATCTCCATTTTTCTAGGAATCCTGCTATGCAGTAGTCATACATGGGAAAAGAAAAGCCCATCCCTATTGTTAAATCTGTCATATAAAACTCAGTCTAGCATAGAAACATGGAGATGGTTTGAGGAAAAGGAAGAGATCAGAAGCCTTGCTCTTAGCTAATTCAGGGAAATGAAATGGTAAAAGGAGGAGAGCAGAATTAGGGAAAAAAGACTCAAAATCAAAATGAAATGATAGAAATTTCAGGCTCACCTCAGAGGTATTGCAGGTTGTGTTCTTGAGTACCACAATAAAGCTAATGTTACAGTAAAGTGAGTCACATGGGGTTTTTGGGTTCTAGTTTACAATATATTGTTGTCGATTACATGTACAATACTATTATGTCTGTAAAAAGGGACATTAATTCGAAAATATTTTATTGCTAATAAGAGCTAACTGTCATCAGGGCCTTGAGTGAGTCTTAACTTTCTTGCTAGTGGAGGCTCTGGCCCAGTGTTGAGGGCCGCTGACTGATCAGGGGCATGGAGACTCAAGGTTGGCAATGACTGTGGCAATTTCTTAAAGTCAGGCTACAGTGAAGTTTGCCACATTGTTGATTCTTCATTTCACTTGACCTTATAGCCCCACTATAGGGTTATTTATTGGTCTAATTTCAGTATTGATGTGCCTCAGGGAATAGGAAGTCCCAAGAAGAGGAGAGAACAAGTGAACTTCAAAAATAAAATCATGTTTCTTAAAAAAAAGAAAGTTCAATGGACAGAGGCTGTCTAGTACCATGGACAGAGCATGCCCACTTGCAGGTTTTTAGTTCTAGTCTCAATTTCAGGTATATTGGGCAGGTCATTCAGCCATTCAGAACTTATGTCCTGAGTTGTAAATGTGATGAAAATGCTGGGTCTGCTGATGTCACAGGTGTTTATGAGGATCCAATGTGATTATGTGTGAAACTCTTTGGAAAGCAAGTTATCCTATAGATATGAGCTAATGGCATTTTCAAATGATTGATTCTGTCCATTTGGAGACTTTTCTCTTGACCTGGGGAACTAAGATATAGATCAGGTAGTATACTTTATTCCAATGGAGGGAAGGGGTTATAATCATATGTGTATATATGTGTCTCTGTATATGTTTTGTAATGTTTGTTTCTTGAAGAAAGAGAGATTAGACCTGAAATGCAAGAGACTACTGCAAAGTTAAGCATTTCTGTGAAAGAAACTCATGGGGAAAGTTTCACAAGGGATGGTCCTTGTGACTTCACTGGGAGACAAATCTGTGCTGTACTTCACAGAATCCACAAAGGAGAGAAACCTTGAAGTTGTCATCTTTGTGATAAAGACTTGAGTCAGCAGTCATCCCTTATTTACCATCAAAAAATTCATAATGGGCAGAAACCCCAAGAGTGTCATGAATATGGTAAAACTTTTAATGAACATTCATCCTCCATTATATATCACAGTATTCACATTGACAGAAAATCTTATGAATATAATCAATGTGGAAATGCTTTCAGATTTAAAAACCATCTTTACCTCAGCGAATCCATAGTGGAGAGAAACCTTATAAATGTGAGCAGTGTGGAAAGGCTTTCAAGCAGAAGGCCCGTCTTGCTGAACATCAGAGAATCCACACTGGAGGGAAACCTTATGAATGTAATCAATGTGGAAATGCTTTCAGATTTAAAGGCCATCTTACTCTACATAAGAGGATCCACACTGGAGAGAAACCTTATGAATGTGATCAGTGTGGAAAGACTTTTAGAAGAAGCTCTGATCTTGCTGCACATCAGAGAATCCACACTGGTGAGAAACCTTATAAATGTAAACAATGTGGAAAGGCTTTCAGGCAGAAGGCAAGTCTAGCTTGACATCAGAGAATCCACACTGGAGAGAAACCTTATGAGTGTGATCAATGTGGAAAAGCTTTCACACAGAGCTCAAATCTTGCTGTACATCAGAAAATCCACACTGGAGAGAAATCATACAAATATAATCAATGTGGAAAGGCTTTCATACTGAACTCCAAACTTGCCAAACATCAGAGAATCTGTACTAGAGAAAATCCTTATGAATGTGATAAATGTGGGAACAGCTTTCACACAGAGCTCTAGTCTCATTACACATCAAAGACTCCATACTGGATAGAAACCTTCTAAATATGACAAATGTGGGAAGATTTAAGTTGCAGCACCAATCTTGCAGTGCATCAGAGAATGCACACTGCAGAGAAACCTTAAGAATGTAATCAATGTGGAAAGACTTTTAGATATAACTCTAGTCTTACTAAACATCAGAGAACACACACTGGGGAGAAACCTTATTAGTGTGATGAATGTGAAAAGGCTTCCATACAGTGCTCCAGTCTTGCTGAATGTCATATCATATCTCTCTCACTAGAAAGAGATCTTTTGAATGTAATCAATGTATAAAGGCTTTGAAATATTGGTCTGTTCTTATTCTTAATCAGAGAAACCATACCGGAGAGAAACCTTATGAATGTGGAGAGTGCTAAAGTTTTTACTGCACTTTCTTCCCTTACTAAACATCAGAGAATCCAGTAATATTAGACAGACCTCATTAATGTGATCAACATGGAAAATTGTTCTTTGCCATCAGAGAATTCATAAAAGACAGAAATCTTGTGCCTGTAATGAATGTGGAAATTTGTACACATAGAAGTCAGAGTTTGTTAGACATCAGAAAATTCATCTTGGGCACAAGCCCAATAAGGACTCAATGTGGGAAGGCCTTCAGCCAGAGATCTTTTCTTCCTTTTCATCAAGGATTCTTTGTGCAGAGAAGACTTAGGAATGTGCTCAATGAGGTTCTTCCTCTCCCTGGAAGATGGAGGGCACTAGACATCACAGCTAGCTTCCTTGGATGACTTCCACAGAGTCATCCTTGTCTTGTTCTGACCCTTGCGGGGTGATCCATCCCTTAAGGCTGTCTGTTAGAGTATGAGGCTCTGGAGTCTACTCCTCCTGTTTCTGAGTCCTTTGTAACTTACTTTTCCCAAATCTATGGTGCCCATCAGCCTATGCCCAGACATCTTCTCATCTATTCCACTTTATATAGAGGGTGGTCACTTCCCTCCAGGGTCCCATCATTTTGAAGCCAACATCAAGTTCCTTCCTTTTGGTGACAATCTGATATGGAATAGTATTTTTCCCTTGTAGGTTCCTGAACCTTTTGAAAAATTAAACTATCTTGATGACCATTCAGTCTGTTATTGGCTCCTCTGCTATTGATAGAAATAGGCAGAAAGATGGGGAGAGGGAGAAATTAGAGAAGGAGAAATAGCCCAAATAGCATTTTGTCAGCAGAAAGTTCTCATGTATCTGTTCCAGGCTTTGTTCCTTTTTCCTGCACGACCAGCAGTTACTTCCTTCTTGGATGGTTTTGGTGGATCTGGCTCCAGTTGCATTACTTGTTTTATCCTTTCAACCAGCTAATGCCTGTAATCCAGCAACAATCAGAAAGAGAGCTGTTAGAAAGAGGTGTTGCAATTCCCACCTGGCCTTGAAGGGAAGGCGTGAAATTCACACTTCAGCTAGCAATGTTTATGCAATACTGGAAAAGAGGTGACTATCCATTGTGGTTATAGGAACACTGACAGGTATGCTTGTAACGGCCCTTGTGAATCTTCAACTATAAGTGGTAAAGGAGGGGTGGTCCTTGTGAATATAACTAGGTACCCTAAAACCAAGGAAACTATATTGTTATGGAAGAAAATGGAGAGAGGGTATACCAGGAAATCTTGGGAGGCTTTTTTTATTTTTAACTAATTTTGAAGAGTTGACTCTGAAGTGAACCTGTTGTTGCAGCTGGTCTTGAGGCTTGTTCAGGGGTTATGCAATACAAAAGGTAGGTTATGGAACAAAATGGACTCTTGTTCTCCCAGAAATTTACTTTCAGCGCTCCAGGGATATGCTGGAGCCTGCTTAAACTGACTAGGGAAGGCTAATTGTTAAATGTTTCATGGAGATATCTAGTGCAAGGAAATCAACAAAAGCTATAATGTTGACTTTCTAAACATAAAAAAGTGATGATTTCAATGAACAGAAAATGTAAAAGGATATTATGCTCATTTTTTTCTTTGAGAAATCAATTTGTGAAACCTTTAATAGCATACCATTATCTAGCTCCCTTTTTGGTGTCTAGTAATCCCAACAAATCCCTTCCCCCATCCTGATCCTGGCATCAGGAAAGCCACTATTCCCTTTTGCTCCGAACAAGGGAAAATGAGAGATAGTGGATAGAAGACATGGGGGTTGGGTACTGATATCCTACTAATTAAAACAAACTGGGGAAAGAACCAAAGTTAAAAATCATAATGAGAGAATGGCTAGAAATAAATCTAGATGAAGAGGTCAAGAAGGTCAACTTTTGAAAATAATAAAAAATGAAAATGAGGGGCATCTCTAGAAAGAAGACCCAATTGAAGAAAACTCATAGGATTATTGTGGTCAGATTCTGAAAACCCCAGCTCAAGGATAAGTATTAAGAGCAGCCAAGGAAAAATTTAAATATAATGGTACCACAGTTAGAATCCCACAAGACCTAGTGGCAGAGACATTCAAAGACCACAGGTCTCGGAACACTATATCAAAGACCAAAAGAACTGGGGTTCCAGTTGAAAATACCATAGCTATCAAAGTTAGCCAAAATCCTGAATGAAAAACAATGGACATTTCATCAACTGACACACTTTCAGGACTTTGTTTAAAAAAAAAAGCAACAACCCTGAATTTCATAGAAGATTTGACATGTAAGAACCAAGAGAAACCTAAGGTACTGATTACAAGGGACACAAGGGATTTAATAAGGACAGACCAACATATATATATATATATATATATATATATATATATATATATATATATATATATATATATATATATATATATAT
>CM053771.1:2762936-2773256 GCA_028658325.1 Potorous gilbertii | reverse complement strand
AGCTGGTAGTTCTGGTGACCAACTTTCCTTGGGAATGGGTATAAGAAGGAACAATACATATATATCTAAAAGAGTTTAAACATCTTCTAAAATCAGAAGAAATAAAATGGTAAGGGAATAGTGAGAGGGAGAGGATAAGGGAAGCATCTCTAAAAGGGAGGTTGAGAGGGGGTTATAGAAAGCTGATTAGATTTATGGGAATGGGAGAATTGGGAAGGGATCTTTGGAGTGGGAAAGGCTAAGTAATAGGAGGGCAAGGTAGTGGGTAGAAGTCAAGTAGAGGAGTCTGGAAACATAAGAAATAAGAGATAAACACAAACTTAAAAACAAAGATCGTGAGAAGAATTTATCAGGGGATGTTTATGTTTATAAATATGTGTGTGTATATAAGTATGTACATATCTGTATATAAATATATGCACACTTAATTATATCCTTCTCGAGGAGGGGAGAAAGGGGTAATAGGAACCAACTAACCAGTGCACAGCAGAGAAGAAAAGAAAACTTACAAGGAAGGAAAGACAAGATGGACAACTCTCAAGTATTCAATGTGTAGCGTTTATCATACACCCTTTCTTGAAATGAAAATTCATCACTACATATCTTGAATGCTCATTTTCTGCTATATACGTGATGTGCTTTTTTTTCTTTCGTATTTAAGTTTATGATTTTTTTCTTTTCTCTATTCTCTATTTGTTTTCTGGTATTTGATTCTGAGTGAAATAAGGACATTGTGAAGACTTCTCATAATAAAATGTGGGGAATATTGTATTTTCTAAATAAAATTTCTTGTCCATAAGGCCTCTCTCTCTGGGTGCCTGATTTCCAGGAATCCAGGGCTTATGGGTAGTTAGGGCCCTTCCCCTCCCTTCTCTTTGTGACAATGCTACCTGAGCACTGGTATTTTTACCAAATAAGAACATAATGGACTGTAGCTGAAATCAGGAAGCTAATCAAATCTCTCTTTGTTTCATACTATGGCCACATCAGCTAAGTTCCCTCTTCTCCCTCCTGCCTCTCCTTTTTACTTTAGTTGTAGAATAGCCACATCAGATTTCCCAGGTCTTGTCTAGTTTTTCGCTCTTAGACTGTAAGCCTGCCTCCCAGCAAATGGACAGGTGGGGTAGTGCGGGGGGAGATTCTCTGGATTAGAGTATATGATGGTGTTTTGTTCTCTGTAAGCTGCTTCCTTCCATTAGCCCCATCCTGGAGGAGGGATGCCCCTTCCTCCTGAAAATTGAATAAAACACCTTCTATTTTTACCTTGAGAAGCCTCTTAATTTATTTAAAATTTTGGGTAAGGATCTTGTATCCCACACAAGTCTAAAATAAAAAGAAAAGGAAAAAGAAGACAGAATCAATGAACAAGAGTTTTTGAAGGGCCTCCTTTGCTCCATGCCCTCCACTAGGTATGAAGAGCAAGGGTGGAAAAATAAGATTGGGAGAGGGAAAGGAGTCAAAGATGATACATGGATTGTGAACCTGGAGTGGGAGGATTGTGTGACCCTTGATGGGAATAGAGTTGAGAAGGAGAAAAAAAATTGTTTAGTTTTCTACATATTGATAATAAGACATCTTGAATTAATTTCTAGTTCAAGTTGTCTACAAGCCAGTTGGGAGCAGAAGGGGCTTAGTTTGATGGGTGCACCTTTTAAAGTAAGAGAGAAGGTACCCAGATGACAG
This sequence comes from Potorous gilbertii, assembly GCA_028658325.1. Taxonomy (NCBI): domain Eukaryota; kingdom Metazoa; phylum Chordata; class Mammalia; order Diprotodontia; family Potoroidae; genus Potorous; species Potorous gilbertii. The sequence goes on along the minus strand of CM053771.1, from coordinate 2,771,573 downwards.
TGTTTGGGTGTAATTATGAAGAAAAATTGCTTAAATGGCTACTATGAGTCAAGTACCGTACTAAGGGTTAGCTATGCAAATATGAATGAACATAGATGGTCCCTAATGTCAAGGAAGTGGCCATCTAATAGTGAAAGACAATAGCCCCCTAAAAAAGGAAATGAGGGAAGGGAGAATGTAGCCAATGTGAAGGCAAGGGAGAGAAGTGAGTCTGAGAAGGTCCCAAAGTGGTCAAGCAAAGACAGAAATGAAGAGATGTCTCAGATGAGCTTCCTTCCTAAATGGAGGTTGGGAGTTCATAAACCTGGCCCTGGGTGGTGAATGATATATTTGAAAAGACTGGGAAGTAAAGCAACTTGGAATAGCTTCCCTTGGAAGTTATTTATTAGAGAATCAATTTGGAATCAATTATTAGTCAATAAAAAGTGTAACTGCCCCCCTACATTGAGAGATCATGCTGTGAATAAATACTATCCATTGAAAGATAGTTACCGAAGAGACCCTAGTATGAAGAAAAATTTGATAAATTTTAGGGAATCTCAGAAAGTGGGAAAGGATCAATAGTTTCATTGCCTGTTTAGAAGCCATTTAATAGAAATAAAGAAGATTACAGATGAAATATGAATTCCAAATAGAGCTTAAATCAGGTATTTTAATGAGGAAGTCACGGCAGCTAGGAGGTAACAGAGTAGCTAGGTGGTATGGTGTACTGAGTGCCTGGCCTGGAGTCAGTAAGATTCCTTTTGAGTTCAAATCTGGCCTCAGAAATATACTAGCTGTGTTACCCTAGGCACATCACTTAACCCTGTTTGCCTCAGTTTCCTCATCTGTGAAATACGCTAGACAAGGAAATGGCAAACCACTCAAATATTTGTTAATAACAATATTGTTATCAAGAAAACTCCAAATATGGTCTCAGAGTCAGACATGATTAGAAAGACTGAACAACCACAAAAAAATTCAAAATGATGAAAAATGGAGACTAATTTTGTGTATGTGTATATATGTGTGTGTATGTGTGTGTGTGTGTGTGTGTGTGTGTGTGTGTGTGTGTGTGTGTGTATATATATATATATATATATGATAAAGAATTTCTTCCAAATAATGGAAGTCCAGAAAAAGTGAATGATATCACTATCAGGGAAATGGCAGAAAATGAAATGGCGGAACATCCAATACCAAACATATTGGACAACCGTGTGTTTTGCATGTAGCAGATTGAACAAACAGATGGCTCTTGGAAAGGATGAAGTTATTTTCAGACATGGCCAAGCTTTCCAGGATAATATCTTCCATCATCCCTATTTCTAAACTCACTCTCTTGACTCTTGCTCTCTAATGTTCTAAGAGTTCCGAAGGTTATGTTTACATCATTTTTTGTTCTCATAAAGAACCTGGCAGTGCATTTCATGAATTTGTTCCAAATCTAACCCCACTTCATAAAATATCACATTTTTGATAAGTGAAGGACCTATCCTTTCTGCAACAAAAATACTTTTTTGTCTCTATAAATAAACATTGAAATGAATAAAACTATACCATTAGCAAATGAAAGTAATGGATAGCTAAGACATGATATATCTTGTTTCTAACACATCATAATCACGGTCTTTTTAAGCCCTCAGTATACCAATAGATAACCCTGCTTATGTGGTAGTTAGATAGCTCAGTGGGAAGAGCCCCAGGCTGGGATGCAAAAAAATCTGAGTTCAAATGAATTCTCATTTACTAGCTGAGTGCCTCTAGGCTAGTCACTTAACTCTGTTTTCCTCAGTTTCATCATCTGTAAAGTGAGTTGAAGAAGAAAATGCCAAACCACTTCATTATCTTTGCCAAGAAAACCCCAAATGGGGTAGTGAAGCTTTGACTGAAATGTCTCAACCACAACAAATGTCTTCTTCACTTACATGGAAAGTTAGTCAAGATTGTAGTTAGTATTTCTTAATAATCTTCATATGTTCATGTACATAAGACTTTATTTCTGACTTTAAAGCAGCTAAATAGAAGAATCCTTGACCAAGCAAGAGATTAAGGTTTGCAGAAGAAAACAGATAAATTTGATTACATAAAATGTAAAAGGTTTAATCCAACAAAACAAAATGCAAGCAAAATTAAAATCAGGAAAGTGAGGGTTGGAATTTTTACCTAAAGTTTCTCTGCAGAAGATCTCATTTCTTAAATAGACAGAAAACTGACTTAAATGAATACAATGTCTAGTTGATAAATGTTTGATGTGTACAAACAGGCATTTTTTTTGAGGAAGACATCTAAGATATTAATAGTCATATGAAGAAATTATCTAAATCACTGATAATTAGGGAAACATAAATGAAAAACAACTGAGGTTCCACCTCATCCATGATATATGGTAAGATGAGAGGAAAGGAAAATAGCAAATGTTGGGGGGATGTGGGAAAGTAGCTACAGCAATGCCCTGTTGGTAGAGTTGTGAACTAGTCTATCCAACCTGGAGGAAACTGTAGATGTTACCTGAAGGACTATGTGACTTTGCATTCTCTTTGATCCAACAATGCTGTTACATGGGCTTTTCTCGATGGAGATAACATGAAAAAGATCTAAATGTATAAAAATGTTTCTAGCAGTTCTTCTTGTGGTGACAGAGATTTGGAAATTGAGGAGATACTGATCAACTGGGGAATGGGTAAGTTATGGTATGCATATTATTATGCTGTAAATGATGGAAGCAGTGATTCAAAATTATTGGAAGGTCCTTGTTTTCCACCCCCCAAGATCTCACAATATCAGGTCTACTCAAGGATTAAGTCTAGTTGGGAATCAAAGCTGGGCTTTCTTGAGACTAAGATGACTCAAAGATGTCCATTCAACACATGTTGTTCCAGGAGAGATTTTATACTTTTCGTAATCATTCTTCAGACAATCCATCAGATAAAAATGGCTTCTATGTTAGAAGTAAACTTGTAACCAAACTTGTAAAGCCTCTTTCCCCTGGAGGTGGTATGTCTCTGCCTTCTTCCCTTGGGTCACAGCTCCCTCTACATTCTTTTGGAGCTGAGATATCTCTGCCTTCTGGAAGCCAGCTCTGCTAATAGAGGTCCCAGGAAGTTTGGACCCTGAGTCACACAGTTCCTGGCTTCTGCTTACTGTCCTTTCCTCAGGATCTCCAACCCCCCACACTCTGCACCCCCCACTTCAGCTGTGAGAGGTCTTGGTTACTCAATGTAGTACTTCATCACTTTAGAATTGGACACTGTTTGTTCAGCAGCTTCTTCCCTAGGGCTCCTAATGATGAGATGCTTGGATGCTTGTGCTTGGACACCAGTTTCAAGATCCCATTTCTCCCTAACCTCAAAACACTATCTGTGACAGTTTTCTCCCTAGCCCAAGGAAACTATGCCTAGCAATAATTCATGAGTGAGTGACTCAGTAAGACCATCTCAGTAAGACTATTTTTCCCCATTATAAGCTAACCTCTGGAGAATTTCCCTTGTAAAATCAGCTCCATCTGATACCTGTAGAATTATCATGTATTAATTCCCACAGTTATCATTTACAATCCAGAGGTGAAGGTGTAGACATCAGCTCTCAAAACTATCTTGCTACAGAAAGGACACCAAAAATACACCCCTTAGCAACCTCTTCCCCCAGTTTCCAGTAGTGAATGATGCCAGTGACTAAGGTTGTAAGTTATCATCTAATTAGCATATCTGCCAGATCTGACTTGTGAATGCAACGAGAATGTGGGTCCTGCCATCATCACAGGTGTTTGTGAGGATCCAATGTGATTGTGTGTGAAGGTCTTTGTCAATCAAGTTATCCTAAAAGTGTAAGCTAATGGCATTTTTAAGTGATCGATTCTGTCCATTGAACTTTGAAGAATTTTGTCTTAGCCTGAGGAAGTAGGATGTAGATAACTGAGTTTACTTTATTCCAAAGGAGGGAAGGAATAATAAGTGTGTATATATGTTTCTGTAGATATATGTTTTATTGTTTGTTTCTTGCAGAAGGAGAGATAATACTTGAAATGCAAGAAATTACTGAAAAATCAATGATTTCTGTGAAGGAAACTCATGAGAAAATCTTCATGAATAATGGTTCCTTGTAACTTCACTGGGAGCCAAATCTGTGCTTTCTTTCTCAGAATTCACCCAGGAGAGAAACCTTATGACTGTCATCCTTGTGGGAAAGACTTGAATCAACAGTCATCCCTTATTAACCATCAAAACATTCAGACTGAAGAGAAACCACATGAGTGTCATGAGTGGGGTGGAACTTTTAGTGAATGCTCATCCATCCTTATATGTCAGAAAATCCACAGTAGAGAAACACCTTATGAATGTAATCAATGTGGAAAGACTTTCACATGGAACTCCATTCTTGCTACACATCAAATAGTCCACACTGGAGAGAATTGTTATGCATGTAATCAAGAAAGGCTTTCAAAAAGAGGGTCCATTTTGCTGTACATCAGAAGATCCACACTGCAGAGAAGAAACCTTATGAATATAATCAATGTGTAAAGGCATTTAAACAGAGCTTCCATTTTACTTATCATCAGAGAAGCCTTACTGGAAAGAAATCTTATGAATGTAAATAATGCAGGAAGACTTTCAGATGCAGCTCCAGTCTTTCTGCACATGAGAGAATCCACACTGGAGAGAAACTTTATGAATGTAACCAGGGTGGAAAGGCTTTCAGATGTAGCTCCAATCTCACTGTACATCAGAGAAGCTACACTGGAGAGAAGCCTTATGAATGTAATCAATGTAGAAAGTCATTTAAACATAGGGCCCACTTTGTTTGACATCAGAGAAGCCACACTGGCGAGAAACCTTTTGAATGTAATGTGTAAAAAGACTTTCAGATGCAGCTCCAGTATTGCTGTACATCAGAGAATTCATACTGGAGAGAAAGTTTATGAATGTAATGAGTGTGGAAAGGCTTTCACACAGAACTCCAGTCTTGCTGCACATGAGAGAATCCATATGAAGAGAAACTATATAAATGTGTTCAATGTGGAAAAAATTTCTGAAAGCACAGCAAATTTGCTGACCATTAAAAAATACACACTGTGGAGAAACCTTCAGCAGCATGGAAAAAAGTTCCTAGAAGAAGACTTTATCTTGCTAAACATCAGAGAATCTACACAAGACAAACCTTATGAAACTCATGAATGTGATAAATATGGAAATTCTTTCACATAGAAGGCCACTCTTACCAAAGAATCCATATTGGAGAGAAACGTTTTTTTAAAGTTATTTTATTTGTGTTCAGTGTTCTACAATCATTTCCATATATCTTGGATTTTTTGCCTTCCTCTCCCTCTTTCCCATCTCCCTCTCCACTCTCTCCCTGAGACAGCATGCCATGTTATATAGGTTATACACATACATTCCTATTAAATACATTTTCACCTTAGTCATGTTGAATAGAAGAATTAAAATGAATGGGAGAAACCATAGAACAAAAAAAAAACATAATACAAAGGTAAATGATCTGCTTCATTCTCTGATCCAATTTCATAGTTATTTCTCTGGATATGTTAAGGTATTTTGCCTCAAAAGTCCATTGGAAATTTTTTAGATCCTTGCTTTGCTATGGAGTAAGTCTACCACACAAATTCCTCACACACTGTTGTTGTTGTGTACATAGTTCTCCTGATTCTACTCCTTTCACTCAGCATGAGTTCCTATAAGCCTTTCCAGGCCTCTTGGAAGTCTTCCTGTTCATCATTTCTTTGATGTCTTCCTCTGATGGTATGGATTGTTCTTCTTCATCTGAAAGGATAGAAAAAATTACCTGTTCACCAAGAAAGTAACCGTCTATGCTCTTATTTTTTTCCCTTTTTGGGTCATTTTCCCAGCCAATTACTTGACTTTTGAGTCCTTTGTCAAGTGGAGGATATACTCTAGGGACCTGTAGATTCTCAGTTCCTCCAACGTGGCACAATCAAGGGAGAGGACTTTACTCCTCTCCTGTCCTGTGCTGTGGTCTAGAAGCAACCACAAACTTTTCTGCCCAGGATCTGTGAGTAGAATTCCCTCTCCAGAGCCTCCACAAGTTCTACCAACCAGTGCTCCTCCTCAGCCAAGGACCACCACTCAGGGCTGAGATCCAGATCAGCTGCTCATTCCCCCAGGGTCTTTAGACTGAGGGCTCCAAAAATGGACATTGCTGCTGCCACCACCTAGGTTTGAGCTAGGGGAGGACCCAGCTCCTCCTTTCACCCAGGTGAAAACACTGTCCTTTGAAGCTATCTTTGGCATTTGTGGGTTGAGGAATCTGGGAATTGCAGCTGCTGATGGTGGCACCCTGAAGTCTGCTCTGGTCCTATCCATGCCACCCTGAGCGACCAAGCATGGGCTGTGCTCCGTGGGCTGCACTCTGCTCCAAGACCAGTGTGACAGACCTTTCCTTTCAGCCTTCCATTCTCTCTTAAGCTGGAAATCTCTTTCACTCTGTCATTTTGTGGCTTCTGCTGCTCTAGAATTAATTTAGAGTCATTTTTTACAGGTATTTTATGGACTCTGGAGGAGAGCTTCTATAGTTCTGTTTTTCTACTCCACCATCTTACTTCAACCTCCCCCCATCATTTCCGGTAGCACAATATTATTCTAATACATTCATACACCACAGCTTCTACAGCCATTCCCCAATTGATGGGCATCCCCTCGGTTTTCAGTTTTGGCCATTGCAAAGAGAGCTGCTATAAATATTTTTGTATATTTGGGACCCTTTCCCATTTTTATGATCTCTTTGGGATACAGTCCTAGAAGTGATATTGCTGAGTCAAATGTATGTACATTTTTGTAGCTCTTTGGGCATAGTTCCAAATTCCTCTCCAGAATGGAGCTCCACCAACAATAAATTAGTATTCCAACTCTAGTTTCTTCTTCTGAAAACTGCCTGTTCATATCCTCTGAGCATTTATCAACTGAGGAAAGACTTGTGTGATCGTACTTTTCTCTCAGTTCTCTATATATTTTAGATATGAGGCCTTTATCACAGACACTAGTTGCAAAAATTCTTTCCCAGTTTTCTGCTTTCATCCTAATCTTGGTTGCACTGGGTTTGTGCAAAAACTTTTTAATTTAATGTAATCAAAATTATCTATTTTGAACTTTGTAATGTTCTCTACCTCTTGTTTAGCCAAAAATTTCTCCATTCTCCATAAATCTGACAAACATACTATTCCTTGCTCCCCTAATTTCTTTATAGTATCAATATTTATACCTAGATCATGGATCCATTTGACTTCATGGATCCATTTGAACTTCATTCTTGTGTAGTGTGAGACCTTGGTCTGATTCCAGTTTCCGCCACACTGTTATCCTCTTTTCTCAGCAATTTTTGTCAGTCAGTGAGTTTTTACCCCAGAAGATGGAGTCTTTGGGTTTATCAGACAGTAGGTTGCTAAATTCATTGCCTACTGCTTCTTGAGTAACTAACTCATTCCATTGGTCTACCCCTTTGTTTCTTAGCCAGTACCAAGTCGTTTTGATGATTGCTGCTTTATAATACAATCTGACATCTGGTAGGGCTAGGCTATATTTCCTAGTATTTGTTTTCATTAATTCCCTTGATATTCTGGACCTTTTGTTCTTCCAGATGAAATTTGGTATTATTTTTTCTAGCACTAGAAAGTAATTATCTGGTAGTTTGATTGGTAGGGCATTGAATAAATAAATTAATTTAGGTTGAATTGTCATTTGTATTATATTGACTCAACCTACCCATAAGCAACTGATGTTTTTCCACTTACTCAGCTCCGACTTCATTTGGGTGAAAGGAGTTCCGTAACTGTGCTCATAGGGTCGGTGGGCTTGTTTCGGCCGTAGACTCCCGCATATTTCATAGTATCTACCTAGCTTTTACTTTCCATCTCTTGCCGCTGGGCTTTGTCAGCAACAAGTAGAGGTGCGAGCTTATCTTGTAGCCTGCACTTTGCCAGAAGTGGTTTCTCACGTGGTTCTCCACGTGCCCCATGACGTCATCTGCAGAGGTGCTGACTCGGCTTCTCCTCGGCCTGCTCCAACTCCTTCGCTCCCTTCTCTTCTCCGGTTGCTCCGGCATTTCTGGCACCGAGCTGAGTAACTGGTCGTAACGGGGCAGCTTCCCCTTCCGGAAGGACTTCCACGGTTCTGACCCGTCCTGAGCTGCCGGCTCTCGGCTCTCGGGGCAGCGGACAAGGGACTCGCCAAGGCTCCCGACTCCACAGCAGGTGGATGGCTCTAAGGGGAGCGCGGTCCTCGCGGGCGGGGGCTGGTCAGCCCGGCGCGATGCCCCCGAGGCTGCCCGCTGCCCCCGAGGCTGCCCGATGCCCCCGAGGCTGCCCGCTGCCCCCGAAGGTGCCCGATGCCCCCGAGGCTGCCCGCTGCCCCCGAAGGTGCCCGATGCCCCCGAAGGTGCCCGATGCCCCCGAAGGTGCCCGATGCCCCCGAGGCTGCCCGATGCCCCCGAAGCTGCCCGCTGCCCCCGAGGCTGCCCGATGCCCCCGAGGCTGCCCGCTGCCCCCGAGGCTGCCCGCTGCCCCCGAGGCTGCCCGCTGCCCCCGAGGGTGCCCGGTGCCCCCGAGGCTGCCCGCTGCCCCCGAGGGTGCCCGGTGCCCCCGAGGCTGCCCACTGCCCCCGAGGGTGCCCGGTGCCCCCGAGGCTGCCC
>CM053771.1:2683222-2762436 GCA_028658325.1 Potorous gilbertii | reverse complement strand
CCCCTGGCCCAGATCCACCCAGCTAGTGCTTGGGGTCTGAGATTCAAATGCTCCCAGCCAGTTACTTGACTTCTGAGAGTCCTCTCCACCCCAGCCTAGGTCCGCCCAGCTAGTGCTTGGGGTCTATGATTCAAATGCTGCTCCCCAGCCTCAGGGCTTTTGACGGCAGGCCTGAGTGCTCTTCAATGGGAGCTTATCTGCTGGTTCTCAGGTGGGGGCAGGGCCGCCTCTTAGGCTCAGTTCCCTCCGGGGGTTTATGCAGAGACCTTTTGTCATGGAGCTGCTGTGGAGCTCCTGCCTGCTCTGGGGGCCTCTGGCTGAGCTGCCTCTGCCTCTGCCGTGGGCACCGCCTCCCGAGGGGGTCTGAGTCCCAGAGATACCCCACTCCCCTCTCAGCCCGTCTCTCTCACTGACCTGTGAGTCTGTGGGTGGAGGGACCTTCGTCGCCGCTGGAGATTACGGTCCCTGAAGTCTGCTGGGGTCTGCTTGCTCCTCTCAGTGTGGTGCGGCCGGGGCAGGGGGAGGGGAGGGCTCTGCTCCCGTCTGGGGCTCGATGGACCCCTGGGGTCGGTTTTTCAGGGCTCTCTGCAACGGAAATCTCCTTCACTGTGTTTCTGCGCGGCTTCCACTATTCCAGAATTTGTCAGGAGTTCTTTTTACAGGAAATCCATGGGCTGTGGGTTCAGAGCTAGCAAATGTGAGTCTTTCTACTCCACCATCTTGGCTCCTCCCCCCAGATGAATTTTGACATTATTTTATCCAGCCCTAGAAAATAATTATCTGATAATTGAAACTGAATTAAAAAGTGCCAATATGGCACTAAATGAGTAAATTGATTTAGGTAGAATTGTCATTTTTATTATATTGACTTGGCCTACACATGAGTAACTGATGTTTTTCCACTTACTTAGATCTGACTTTATTTGTGCAAAAAGGTCTTGTAATTGTGTTCATATAGTCCCTGGGTTTGTTTTGGCAGGTAAATTCCCAAATATTTTACAGTGTCTACCCTAGCTTTAAATGGGATTTCTCTTTCTATCTATTGCTGTTTGACTTTGTTACTAATATATAGGAATGCAGAAGATTTGTGCAGGTTTATTTTGTAACTTCATCATTTCTTATAGTGCAGCAGTACTTCATCAAAATAATATACTACACGTTATTCAGCCATTCCCCAATTAATGGGCATCTCCTCAATTTGCAATTCATTGCCACCACTAAAAGAGTTGCTATAAATATTTTTCTATGCATAGGTCCTAGATACAGATGTAGAAGTAGTATTGCTTGACCAAAGGTTATGCATATTTGTATAGACCTTTGGGCATTGGCTACTTGCTCTTGAAAATAGTTGAATCAGTTGACTGCTCCACCAACAATGTATTAGTGTCCCAATTTTCCCACATATCTTGTACCATTTGTCATTTTTCTTTTCTGTCATATTAGCCAATATCATGGGTGTGGGATGGTTGTTTTAATTTGCATTTCTCTATTCACTGGTGATTGAGAGCATTTTATTTCATGTGACTATAGTTAGCTTTGATTACTTTATCTAAAAACTGCCTGTTCATATCATTTGACCATTTGTCAATTGGGGAATGGCTCTTATTTTTTTTTTAATTTATTTGACTCAGTTCTCTATATATTTGAGAAATGAGACATTTGTCAGAGATACTTCCAATAAAGTTTTTTTCCACAGTTATGATTATTATGTATTTACATCTATCCTATTTCTCCCCATTTATTCCACTCTCCCTCTCCTTCACTTAGTCCATCCTCAAAAGTCTTTTACTTCTGACTATTACTTTCTCCAAACCCCCTTCATATATATCAGCCCACTCCCTCCCTTATTCCTTTCTTCTCCTACTTTAATATAGAGTAAGATATATTTATATGCCCAAATTTTATTCCCTCTTTCAGCCAATTCCAAGAAGAGTAAGGGTCAAACTTTTTCTATTACTTCTCTCTCTCTTCCACACCACTGTAAAAGCTCTTTCATACCACTTTTATGTGAGATCATTTACCTCATTCTTCCTTTCCCTTTCCACTTCTACCAATGGGTTCCCCTTTCCCATACCTTAATATTATTTTTTAAGATCTTAATATAATTTTTTAAAAAGATATCCTCCTTTCCTATTCAACTCACATCCTTAGCCTCTTTTTTATACTCCTTCTAAATATTCAAATAATGAGAAACTTCTTGGGAGTTACAAGTATCATTTCCACATGTAGGAATGTCAACAGTTTAACCTATGGAATCTCTTATGATTCCTCTTTCCTTTTAGTGTTTCTCTTGAGTCTTGTATTTGAAACCCAAATTTTCTATTTAGCTCTGATATTTTCATCTGGAATACTTAGAAATCCTGTATTTCTTTGAATGTCCTTTTTTTCCACTACAGGAAAAATCCCTGCACTTTGGTCTTTGCTTGTAGTCTTTTCAAATTGAAGAATTCACCATCAGTATGGTAGTTGACCTTGATGCTGTGTTCATCCTTACTGAAAGCATTTAACAACATGGCTAAAAACATCATGCTAAAAAGCATGGGAGCAAGTAGACAGTCCTGTTTCACTCCATTGGTGACTGGGAAGGCATGAGAGCATTGTCCATTATTTAGAACCCGGGCAAACATACCATCATGAAATTGATGTACGATATTGATGAACTTCTTAGGATATACCCAAATTTTGACATAATTTTCTATAAGCCCTCATGATTAACAGTGTCAAAGGCCTTAGTCAGATCTACAAACGTGTACAGACTTCTGCTCCTGGCATTTCTCCTGGAGTTGTCAGGCAACAAACACTATATTGACTGTTCCTCAGTCCTTTCTGAAGCCACACTGACTCTCAGGTATATGCCCATCTTCCAAGTGAAGAATCAGCCAATTAAGGAGGATTTTAGCAAGAATTTGCCAGCAATGACTAAGAGAGAGACACCTCCCCCGCCATGATTGTCACAGGACAATTTATTCCCATTACTTTTGTAGAGATGGATGATGGAGGCATCCTTGAACTCCTGGGGATAACCTCCTCTTGCCATGCAACCTGGAAAATTTCAGTCAGTCTTTTTATGAGCAATGGTCCCCTACCTTGTAAATCTCAGCTGGAATAAAATCATCACCAGGTGCTTTGCCACATGAAAGGAGCGTAATGGCCCTCAAAGCCTCTTCTTCAGTTGGAACTTCAGCTAGGGAAGGATTGACTTCTACCTGAGGTATTTTAGCTTATATGTCATATGTCAACCAATGAGTTGCTGTATTTTACAATACCTCTTTTTTATATTTGGGTATCAAACACTGTAAATATAAGGTCCTGGAGGGAGGCAGCATCTCAGATCATGAAGAAGATCTGAGATCCACCTCATTAGAGGGGTCCATGGACCCTTTAATAAAGTGCCATTGACACAGAGCTCTACCTCAATCTCTTATTTTTGATTGGATAATTTTAATCCCCACTATGGGACACTACTCTCTCCTGGTACTCCTCATAATAGGTCCAAAACTAAACTTCTTATCTCTCCCCTCAGTGTGTCCATCATGTGTCTTTTCTATCACTATCTAGGGCATAACCCTCCTAATTGTCCAGGGGCAACGCCTAGATGTCATCCCCTCCTCATTGTCTTTCATCCTTTGCTCATTCAAGTCATTGCACAATCCTGTTGATTGCTCCTTTGTAACCTCTCTAAAATACATTCCTTTCTCTCCCAACATTGCCCCTTTCTTGGTTAGGGGCCCTAATAACCACATACCTGATGTATTACAAGAATTGGCTGGTTGGGATGACTCCTTCAAATCTCTCTCCAGGCTACTAAATCCTCCAACTAGCTGTCAAATTCATTTTCCTAAAGCTCTGCCTGACCACATTACTCTCTACTACAGCAAAACTCCACAGGTTTGCTATAACCAAGATCAAAGATTAAATCCTCTATCGGGCTGTGAGGGCTTTCATCATCTGCTCCTCTTCTACCTTTCTAGTCTTTCTTTACCTTGCTCCCCTCTACATTTGCTACAATCCAGTGGGGCAGAGGTCTTCTTCCTATTCTATGAATGTGACACTCCATCCTCTAGCACCTTAGGATTTCCTTGGCTGGCGCTCATGCCTACAGTGCTTACTTGGGTTTTCTGAAGTACTAGCTCAAACCAGACCTGCTACAATAAGTCTTTCCCCATTCTCCATTACCTCAGTGCCTGCCTTCCTTGTCTTGACAGGCTCCAATGTAAATAGCAGGTTTTCAAAGTTATGTCCATGTTGTCCTTCCCACCAGACCATGAGCTCCTTGAGAGCATGGAATGTATCTCCTTGTATCCCTGGTGCTTAGCAAAGGACCTGGCACATAGTAGGCACTTAATAATTGAGGGTTGACTTAAGAAAGAGTTCATATTAAACAGCCTCAGCCTTTTAGATAGTTGCAGGAGAGTTCCATGCTCCAAGGTTCCCAACAAAGACTTCTAATAGGATCACCGAATTATCACTAGAAGGGAATTGAAAGGCCATGTCGTGGCCTCATTTTGAAGATGAGGAAACTGTGACTCTGAGAGTCAGTGAGTTGCCTAAGATATCACTGACTCAAAGTGCCTGCAAAGGAATAGCAAGTCAGATCTTTCTACCCCTATGTTTAGTATTCCCTTTACTGCCACATGAAGAAGGCTTTTGGGATAACAGTGCACGTGCCCCATCTTTAATCTCACTCACCTGGACAGGAGTTCCTCAAGCCTCCTTGCTCTAAAGGGGAGATCAAATATCTGGGAACTGGAAGTCCTGGGCATGGGGAACAAATTAGACAAGAAGATGGGAGAAACTTATCACTTAATCCTCATTAGGGAAAGGGGGACAGTAGCAAGGACCAGTGACCACTTCCGGGAGCTGAGTGGAGGAAAGATGCCAATGTTGCCTGACTCCTTCATAGAAATATGTCCTCCTTCCTTAGCTTCTATGTCCTAGAAATTAGAGACAGTGGTAGTGTAGAGGAGCAAGGACTGGACTGGAGTCAGGAAGACCTGAGTTCAAATATGGCCTTAGACACTTGCTACGCACCCATGGGTCCCTGTTTTTTCAACCAAAAGTGGGCATGATAGTAATAGCACCAGAACCAAAAGGTTGCCATGATGATAAAGTGAGATAGTGTGCATGAAGAGAGCCCTTGGCACAGAGCCCAGCTGACACCAGAGAGATATTAACACTTATTCCCCTCCATCTCTTTCCCTGCATCTCACCTTGAATGGAGGGTGTATGGAGGAAGAATGACACACTTGTTACTGTAGGGCTCTAGGAATAACACCAAGGGCAATGAACTACACGTTGATCCCCATTAATAAAAACATTCTAATGACCAACTATTTCCCAAAGATGAAGGGCAGCCTTGGGGGGAAGCGGGTTCCCTTCATTGTCCATCTTCAAGGAAGGCAACACTGGTTTTCAGAGATTTTGCAGACAAAATTCATGTCCAGGTTGAGATTAAATTGGATGACACCTGAGATTCATCCCAAGTCTCAGATTCAGGACCATTGGCTTGGTCATTGACCTGAAGCTGTCTAGAGTCAGAAGGAGAGATTCACAAAGGGAAATCTCAGTTACCACACAAAGAACTCTCATAGCAAAACTAGGCAATAGGAAGACCTTGTTTCTTAGACTCAGGAGTCTTTCCCAAGAACTGATAAAATGCATGATACTGGGGATGGAATGAAGACACTTCTTTTGATGGCAGATTCAGAGTTCCCAGAGGAAGTGATCCTTACCCAGGGAGAGCAGGTTCTGATCATTCTCCAGTATGACCTCCTCGTACAGCTCTTTCTGAACATGGTCCAACAGACTCCACTCCTCCAGGCTGAAGTCCACAGCAACGTCCTTGAATGTCACCAGCTCCTAACACATCAAGACCCTTAGGACTTAGAGTTTAAACACACTTTGGAGTTGATTCAATCCAATGCTCATCAATTTACAGAAGGAAACTGAAGTGTAGAGTATGAATTTGCTCGAAGTTCACACCCTTTATCTGAGTCAGAGCCAATAGTTGCAATCATAGTCATGTAAAACCCAATGGAATAATCAGAAAAGCATTTGATATTTTAAATTGGAATAAAGTTGAGAAATGTCTTACTATGAGATGGTATTCCCTATGGAATCAGGAAAGTTATGTGTCCTATCAGAGAGGTATGAAAACTTCTGGTGAAAAGAACTGTCAAAAGTGATATGTTAATAAATTTCCATGAAGAGTTTGTGAGAAGCTAGCAAGTACCATCTTTTGTGGGGCTAAGATATTTCCTATGATGACTGGGGGGGGGGTGGAGTGGGGAGATCTAGTTAATTTCCTAAAAGTCAGAAATAAAATTTTATCCAGATGAAAATATGAAGGAGATTCTTAACAAATATTAATCACAATCTGCATGGAAGTGGTATGAGATTTTCCATCCAAGTGAAGAAGACATTTCTAAAGTTATATTAAGGTCTTGAAGAGGCTCTTGGTATGATGTGTGAGAGTTAAAACATATTATGTCTTGACTGATGATTGCTTTATTTTGATAATTGTATATAGTCATTAATTTTTATATTTTCTTATACTATAGAAATAACAGTAAATATAATGGAGAAAGGAGAGTTCTTTCACATTAAAAATGTAATACGTTATTAAGAGGGGTTGGGGTTGGAACTAATTCATGAGGAAGACATTTCCAGGTTCTTTATGAAGAAAAACATTATGAAAACATAACAGAACTGTAGAAGACTGGAGAACAAAGTTCAAGTGAATGAGTTAAGAAGTAGGCTGATGGAAGACATTATACTGGAGAGCTTTCCAGATTGGAAAATGTCTTGATCCTTCCCATGGATCATCTATGTTTCCAATCTACCACATGCAGAACATGTGTTTGGCCAATGTGATTGGTCTCTGATACTCCTCCATTTCATTTTAGCCATTGCCTTTATAGTGATATGACTCATTTTTTCAGAACCTCTGTTATTTGGGAATGATTCTTCTTCACAAGTATAAAATTGTCTTCATTTTTTCATCATTTTGATTTCTTCTTTTTTGTTGTTCAGTTGTTTCAATTATTTCCAACTCTTTGTGCCCCTATTTAGGATTTTCTTGCCATTTTCTTCTACAACTCATTTTAGAGATGAGGAAACTGAACGAAACAGAATTAAGTGACTTGCCCAGGGTCACACAGCTAGGATGTGAGGCCAGATTGGAAGTCAGGAATAGGAGTTTCCCTAGGAGTGAGTCTGCCACCTATCTGCCCTTTCACCATCTAGCTACTCTGATGTCTTCTTTAAAATAACTGATTTATGTACTATTTGGAATCCATATTTCATTTTAACCTCCTTTATTTCTGTTAATTAGCTTCTGAATCAATTTATTGATCCTTTCCCACACTCTGAGGTTGCCAGGACTTTACCAACCTGTCCTCTACACCAGGGTCTCTTTAGTCACTATCCTTCATGAGATAATATGCATGAGAGATCATTGTGGAAAATGAGCTCAAGGATGACAGATAAAGGGGACCTTATATCTTCATGCAATTTTCTCTCACCCCTCCTTTCCTCCTTTGCTCAGGATGCCTATGTAAGCCAAAATTATTGTCTACATATGTGTTAACTGTAACACGAGAAAGCAATTTCTTAATTAGAGAGATTGTACATACAATAAGAGAATGTCCATGTATCCATTGAAGTCATAGATCCAGGATATCTCTGTTTCTTTTATAGTTAGTATGACTAACATGACTGATTGGTGTGAACTATTTTTGAGGCCCCCGCAGTCCCCCATCACCATCACCCAAGAAAGCCCTGAAAACTGGATTGACCAATCAGAAGAAAAACACTTTTTGGCCCACTCTGAGCTTACCCTACCATAAGACTTCGCATGCTCTAACCTAACAGACATGCATGACGGCTCCCTGAGGGAACCAAAAATGCCCCTTCCTCTGTCAGCGACTACAAGGCCAGATGAAGCTCACCAGGACCATTCTTCTATTTATGAATCCCTTGAACTGGACACTATCTTGACTCATCAGACTTTCTTATCTTGGTATTTTATGAACACATTATGCTATCCATCCATCCATCCATCCATCCATCCATCCATCTATCTATCTATCTATCTGTCTATCTATTTATCTATCTATATATATTGTCATGTTAATGACAAAAAAACCACAGACATCCTGGATCTATAATTTCAATTGATACTTTGCCACTTATCTTATTTACAATCTATCCTGTTAAGAAATTCCTTTCTCATATTTTGGCTAGCACATAAAGAGAGTATAATTTTGGGTTGACACAGGCATTCTGATCTGGCAATGCCCTAAGTACATAAAGGATCTCCTTCAGCTTGTTTACTGTAAGTTGAGAATTATTTTCTGACTCGGATGCAAAGCACGATTCTCTGGCTTAATGAGAATAGATAAGCACATTATAGCCCATGTACAGCCTGATTCTATTTGTTCCTTGGTAAAACTTTTGATAAGGTGAATCCAATTATGTTTGTTCTTGAACAAACCCTTGGTAATGGGGGGGTTCCCCATTGCATTCTGTTTGTTCTTAGGACAAACTTTTGCTTAACAGAGAAACTAATTCTGTTTACTTTTTTTCAAATTAATATACTGTACTTGTTTTTCCAGAGATACATTCTTCCCCACACACATCCACCATAAACTGTAACCAAAAGCAACAGTGTATATGAAAGAAGAGAAAACAAATTAAGAATCCCTAGCATAGGTGAGGAGGCTGCCTTAGTCTGGAGCACAGCTGGGTTTCTAGGAATATGAGAAGTTTCAAAAGTTTCTTTCCTAAGGATACCTGCCAGCAAGAGCTCCAGCAAGTGGTTGGTTGGTTTGTAAGTCAGTCTTGAACATGTGAAACAGATCTGTATTTTCTTTTTTCTTTTCTAAGTGTTTATAGTAGCCATCATTTTGCTTCAATGGGCAGACCAATCATATCCAGTAAAAGAGTGAGGGAAGGAGGGAACCACAGAGGCAGCATGAAATTAAAATACAGCATTCAAAGATCATTGATCCAGTGCTGACTGGTGGGGAAGGAGGGAGAAACTCTGGGGTCAGCAATTTTCTTTGAGGTGGGGGGATGTACCAGCCATTTTTTCATGGATTTGCACCAGGGACTTGTAGGACTGCTGAGCTCTTATCAGACTGTATTGAGTTGTATTGGTTCCAAACTGTACTCATGATTTTCCTTTCACCAGGATGGCACTGACTAGCATGATCACATGTCGGCACTGCTTCAGTCCTGCTTGGTGAAAAGTTCCATGAGGTTGGTACACCCACCCAGAACATACCCTCCTGAGAGGCGTAGACAGACAACTCTGACAAATTGTGTGTCAAAAGGAAGTTGTCTTTAAAAGAAAAGTTGAGGAGAATGAAGTCAGCTCCTTCCTTCTCTTTGAGGATCCTGAGATCACTGTGCAAAGCAGTGTCCTGGCCAACCTTGGGGAGTTTATATAGGCTATCATTATCATATCAATCATATAGGCTAGTATTCACTAGTTCGACTGCATAGTTTCTGCCTTTGATATTCTGTGATTGGTAACTATCCCTGAGCTGCTTCATCAATCAGTCCATGGCCTGCACCAAGCCAGACACCACACCACTTCAGTAATCTTGCCTTGGGTTCTTTTTAATTTTCTCCAATATGGCCAAGTTCTGCTTCCCAAGGCCATCATGCTCAGACATTCCCCCCTCAGCTGGCTCCTCTTTCATTACACAGTGATCTGGGTTCTCTGTATCCTCAGGCATCTCATCATCTTCATCTTCAGAAGAAACATCTTGTGTGCAGTGCTCTGCTGTCAGGGGCTGGCCCAGCATCTCAACATCTGGATGCTGAGGGAAGTTGTACAGTTTGCACAAGTCAGAGAGGATCCTCTTCAGATGCTGCAACAGTGGAGTATTCCCTGTCTTTATGTCTACAAGTCTCTTCAGAATGGCAGCCAAGTTAGGGTCACCAGACTACACAGAGCAGTTTGGGGGCACCACAGGATAAGATTCTGATGTTTCAGTGGATGCAGATGGGCTCCCTAGGCATGGGACACTATATATCGGGGGGGGAGGTTGGGCCTAGGTGCTGCCCCTGCCACCCCCTACCCTGGGTTCCAGTCCTGGCCAGCAGGAACTCACAGCTCAGCTCCTCCAGGCAAGTGATGGCAATGAGAAAGCCTCTGTTTCTTGCTTTGGGCCAAACCTTTGGCAAATGGCTGATAAAGGTCAGGGAGACATGTCTGTCTCACCTAGGGGAAAGTAGAACACAGTCCAGTGCAGGCCATTCCAGCTCAACCCCAGCCCAGCAAAGCAGGAACAGGCCTGGTGAGTGACTGAGTGAGGGCCAGTCATGGAAACAGTAGCAGCTACCTCCAAAGCTATCATCCAACAAATGGTTAGGGGATGAAAACCTTATCAGAAGGAGATTACAAGGGTCTTTTTGCCACCACTGAGGAAGAACTCTGTTGCTTTGCCAACACTCACATCTGGTGACAGTCCTAGGCAAGGAGGAGCACTGGCATAAATAGCAGAGCTTGTGGCCACCGGGGAGCAGGGACCCTTCTTACATTTCCAGGGTGGAAAAGAATGCTTGTGGGTGCTCACAGAGCAGAGCACAGGCCAGGAGAGGAATAACACCTCTTCTTAGATCATACCACCTTGGAAGAACTGAAAATTACAGATCCCTAGAAGTATCTCTGAAAACTGCTGAACAAAATCCCTGAAGCTTGGAACAGTGAGCCCTCTACCCTAGAAGCTGAACCTTACTTTAATGAAAGGTTTAAAATCCCATAATAGACTGGGAAAATGAAGAAATAATAGAAAAAATCACTATAGAAAGCTACTCTGATGCCAAGGAAGTTGAAAACACACTTAGAAGAAGATGACAAAGTCAAAGCCTCTACATACAAAGGCTCCAAGAATGATATGAATTGTTTTCAGGCCATAGAAGAGCTCAAAAAGGTTTGTGAAAATCAAGTATGAGAGAGAGAGGAAAAATTGGGAAGAGAAATGCAAGTGATGCAAGACAATCATGAAAAACAAGTCAACAGCTTGGTAAAGGAGACCCACCCCCAAATACTAACACCTTAAAAAGCAAAATTGGCCAAATGGAAAAAGAGGTCCAAAAATTCACTGAAGAAAAAACACTCCTTATAAAGTAGAATTGGCCAAATGGAAAAGGAAGTCCAAAAGTTCATTGAAAAAAGTAATTCCTTAAAACTTAGAATGGAGCAAATGGAAGCTAATGACTTTATGAGAAATAAAGAAACAATAACACGAAACCAAAAGATTGAAAAATAGATGACAATGTGGAATATCTTATTGTTAAAATAACTAACCTGGAAAAAAGGTCTTGGAGAGAGAATTTTAAAATTACTGGACTACCTGAAAGCCATAATCATAAAAAAAAAGAACCTACATATCATCTTGTTAGAAATTATCAAGGAAAACTGCCCTGATATTCAAGAACCAGAGGGTGAAAAAATTGAAAGAATCTACCAATCACCTCCTGAAAGAGATCCTCAAATGAGAACTTGCAGGAATATTATAATGAAGTTCCAGATCTCCTAAGTCAAGGAGAAAACAGAGGAAAGAGCTAGAAAGAAATAATTCAAGTATCACAGAGTCAGAATAGAGTAACACAAGACTTCATAGCTCCTACATTAAAGAATCTGAGGGCATTCCAGAGGGCAAAGGTGCCAGGATTACAGCCAAGAATCACCTACCCAGCTAAACTAAGTATAATCTTTGCAGGGAAAAATTGGCATTCAATGAGAGAGAGGCCTTTCAAGAATGCTTGAGAAAAGACCAGAGCTGACTAAAAAATTGACTTTCAAATATAAAACTCAAGAGAAATATGAAAAGATACATCACAAAGGCAAACCATAAGAGACTTAATTCCTAGATGGGAAGATGATGTTTTTAACTTGTAAAAACCTCCTTATTATTAGGGTAGTTAGGAACACATGTAGCAGAGGGCGTAGGTGTGAATTGAATATGAGAGGATGATATCTAAAAAATAAACTTAAGGAGTGAGAGAGAGGAATGTATTGGGAAAGGGAGAAAGGGAGAAACAGAATGGGGCAAATTATCTTGGTAACAGAAACAAGAAAAAGTTTTTATAGTGGAGGGGAAGAGGAAGAAGTGAGAGGGAGAGAGTGAACTTTGCTCTCATCAGGACTGGCTCAAAGAGGAAATTACATACACATTCAATTAGATATAGAAATCTATCTTACCCTACCAGGAAAGGTGAAAGGGAAGGGAATAAGAGAAGATGGGATAGTGATAAAAGGGAGGGCAGATTTGTGGAGGGGTAATCAAAAGCCTTTTGAGGAGTGACAGGGAGAAAGGAGAGAGAGAATAGAAGAAACAGAGGGGGATAGAATAGAGAGAAATCCAGTGAACAAAAGTAAGTATGAAAAAATTTGAAGCAAGTTTAATAAAGTCCTCATTTCTCAAACATACAGAGAATGGAGTTAAATTTCTAAAAATAAGAGCCATTCCACAACTGATAAATGATCTAAAGATATGAACACTTTGAATATGGAGTAATCAAAGCTATCTATAACCATATGGAAAAATACTCTAACTCACTACTGATTGAAGGAGTGCAAATTAGAAGAATTCTGAGGGACTACCTCATACCTATAAGGTTGGTTAATGGGACAGAAGAGGTAAATAATGAATGTTGGAGGAGAATTGGAGAAAATGAGAGTTTAATGCATTGTTGGTGGAGTTGTGAACTGATTCAACCACTCTGTAGAGCAATTTGGAACTATGCCCAAAGGGAAATAAAGTCACACATATCCTTTAACCAAGAAATACTACTAGTAGACCATATAACCTGGAAAATTTCAGTCAGCTTTTGTATGAACTTGTAAATCTCAGCTGGAATAGAATCAGCACCAGGTGCTTTGCCACAAGAAAGGAGCCTAATGGCCTTCAAAACCTCTTCTTCAGTTAGAAATTCAGCTAAGGAGGTATTGTCTTCCACCTGAGGTAAATGGCCAATGGTTTCAACATCAATTGATAATGGTCTGTTGAGAACACTATGGAAGTGTTCAACCCATCTCTTTAGAATCGTGTCCTTATCACTAATCAACGTGGCTCCATCAGCACTGAGTAGTTGTGATGTACCATAGGTTTTCGGTACATAAATAGCTTTCAGTGAATCATAAAAGTGCTTTGGATTGTTACTATCAGCATAAAACTGAATTTCATCTGCTTCTTCCTGAGCCAGGAATCCTGCATCTCTCTAAGCTTTGCCTGTACTTTGCTTTTGATGGAATTAATTGCTGCCTTCTTAGAGGTGGATGAACTATCCTGCTAGTAAATCCCATGGAGTTCTCTTTTTCTGTTTAGCAGCTTCTGAATTTCCCCATCATTTTCACCAAACCAGTCTTGGTGTTTGTGAGTGTTCTGAACCAGATGAGCAAATGCAGTGCTATACACCAAATCTCTGAAAGCTGCCCACTCCTTTTCTGCTCCACTGTTTCCAACTGTGTGTTGCCTCAACTTTCCCTCCAAGTCAGTAACAAACTGTTCATGCTCAGAGAAGAGCTTTAATTTGTTGATATTAATTCTTCTGGTAATCATTTTGCCTTGGGGGTGGCATTTTTGATGAATGTAGCCTCTAAAGCTGAAATGCAGCAAAGTATGGATCAATTCTCTGCTGCCTGTGCTAATTTCGGCCTAATAGTTAACACCAAAAAAACACAGGTGCTCCATTATCCACCACCACACTATCTTTTTGTGGAACCATCAGTTACAGCAAATGGAGAAGTTTTGAATGCTGTGGGTAAGTTCATCTACCTCGGTAGTGTACTTTCCAGGGATGTATACATTGACAATGAGGTTGATGCATGCATTGCCAGAGCTAGCTCAGTGTTTGGAAGGTTCGAAAGAAAGGTTTGGGAGAGAAAAGGTATTAGACTGACTACCAAACTGAAGGTTTACAGAGTCGTTGTGTTTGAACCTCGTTGTTATATGCTTGTGAAACATGGACAGTCTACCAGCACCATGCCGGGAAACTGAATCACTTCCATTTGAACTGCCTTAGGAAAATTCTGAGGATCACCTGTCAGGATGAGGTACCAGACACTGAATCCTTGCTTGAGCTGAACTGCCAAGTATTCAAACTATGCTTCAGAGAGCGCGACTCTGATGGGGTAGCCTCATTGTTCAAATGCAAAATATATGCTTGCCAAAAAGACTATTTTATGGAGAACTTGCATGGGGCCATAGTGGCCAGAAGAAATGATACAAGGACACTCTCAAGATCTCTCTCAAGAACTTTGGATTTGACTGTGCAACATGGGAGACACTGGCACAGGACAATTCAGCATGGCATGTCCACATAAGAAAAGGTGCCATGTTCTTTGAGCAAAGCAGAATTGAGACAGCACAAAGTAAATGCAGGGTGCGCAAATTTGGGATATCCACCCCAAATATCACACGGACTATCTGTGCCTAACCTGTGGAGGAGCATTCCGAGCACATATTGGTCTGATCAGCCACAGTTGGACACACTGAAATTTCACTTTACAATGGTGATGTCATTCATCTTTGAAGATGAAGGACAACGACCAACCAACTACTAGTAGGTCTATGTCCTAAAGAGATAAAAAAACAAAAATGAAAAGGACCTATATGTACAAAAATATTCTGGAGGCAAAGAAATAGAAATTGAGGGGATGCCCATCAGTTATCTAATGCCTGAATAAATGGTAGTACATGATTCTGATGGAATACCATTGTACTATAAGAAGTGCAGGATACTCTTCGAAAAACCTGGAAAAACTTGTATGGTCTAACACAAAGTGAAATGTACTATGTACAAAGTAGCAACAATATTGTAGGATGATCAGCTGCAAATGACTCACCTCTTCTCAGTAATACAATGGTCCAGAACAGCTCTGAAAGACTTAGGAAGAAAAATACTGCCCATCCTCAGAGAAAGAATTGATAGTGTCTAAATATGGATTGAAGTATACTTTTTAGACTTTATTTTTCTTGAGGATTTTTGTTGATGTTTTCTTTTATAACATGACTATTATGGATAATCTATATTGAATTGCCTGCCTTCTCAATAAAGAAGGGTGGGGAGGGAGAGAATTTGAACTCAAAGTTTTCAAAACAAAGGCTGAAAATTGTTTTGGCATATAACTGGGGGAAAATAAATTACTAAGCAAATTTTAGAATATTAAAAGAAGTTAGTGAAATGGATACGAGTTTAAAAAACCAAAGACTTTATATAAGTATACTAGTCCATATTAGTCAAAGGTGCTGTTGCTTGATTTCAGCTTAATGTTTTAATTAGAGCCACTTTGATCTTTACAGTTTATTGCATCTCAGCAATTATAGGGTCAGCATCACTTTTAGTTTGTGGGGTTGAAAACCTTTTTTATACACATTGAAACACTGAATTTTGAAGAATTACAGCATAAGTTAACAGAAAACAGTGGGCACTTGGAAAAACTGAGATTTTAATAGTGTCATTAGAGATGACTTTCAAGTCTGGATTTGATCTTGGCCAAATTTCATTCTTAAACTGCTTTATAATTGTGATATAACAGAATTTAATCACTGGTTTCACATGTAAAGGGGATATGAAGTTATACCAGCAGTCACCTCCCAGAGCTATTGGAGGAGTGAAATGATTTTAAAGCACTTAGCATAGTAAGGAGTGGAAATGTTGAGCACTGTTACAGGTTTTGGATGAAATAACTTATTACAGATAATATCAGGGATGATTTTCTAAGAAGGATAAGAAAATAGGCTTTTAAATACATGCTGTTAAGTGAAATGTTTCCAAAATATTGTCAAGTACCATTGGAGAGTCCACTTTACTATTGAGTTATTAAATAAATGGGATAAGAGTCTAAAGAAAGATTTTAATAATGAAGTGCTTGAGTCCTAAATTCTGGTTTAACTAAAGCTTTGAGGACCCTCCCTCCAACCAAAGTTGGGATCTGAATTTGTATCATTGCTTGGGTAAATTCATTTTGAAATGGGCCAAGCTAATGATTTGGCTAAAATTTGATATCTTATGAATTGACCCGCTACAGGAGAACAAGACTGTTCTAAAATGATTAAATATGCAGTGGGTTATGTTTTCCTCTAAATTAAACTCCTAAAGGGAAAGACTTCAGTCCTACTATACAGAACTGCTTGCAGCTCAAGCAATAACTGAGAACAGTTTGGGACCCATCCTCTGGCCATTCCTGCCTGCCTTCTTCCCCTAAAGACAACTAACTTAGCTGTGTCTCTCCATCCTCATGCCTTCCTTGTTCCCCATACCCAGGACTTCTAGTGGCAGAGAAGGTTTGATCTCCCATTTTGAGAACAGAGAAGCCCCATGAATCCTGGAGCAGGAAGACCCAAGAACTTCCTGTGCAGGTGAGTGAGGTGAGAGAGCAGGTGCACAAGGTCTGTCATCACCAGAGGTCAGAGTGAAAGGCCTTGGGGAAGGAAGACCTACTCGAAATTCTTTTTCAGACATTTTTAGCAGTGGAATCCTGGGCAAGTCACTAAACCCCTGAGCCTCTGTTTCCCCATCCATGAAATGATAGGGGCTGGTGTCTATGGCCTTTGAGTTCCCTTGCAGTGATGAATCTAAGATCCCATAAAGAGTGATTGTTTGGTACTTGAAGGTTATACTCTCCTAAAATTCTCTGAGAAGGGCTATCTAACATGAGTTACTTCCTACACTTTCTTCTGGTCAAAAAGCATTGTAAACCTCTGCTACATACCACACCCTATGCTAAGCATTGGGGATATAAAGGGATGTAAGGGACATACCACCCAGGACACCCACACAGGGGACCCTAAGCAGCCATTGTGATCCCCAGTAATTGGTATGGTCAGATCCCACCCAAGTTAGAGTCAGAAAAAGGTACCTCTTATAGGTGAAAGGAGGAGACAGAAAACATGACTCAGGCCAGAGCCTGCAGCTGACCACTGGGAGAGACACTAGATTCCATGGACCGAGGTATGAGTTAGGCCCCGATATTGGCCCTGGGTCCAGACAGTCAATTGATAACAATGATTTAAGTACCTACTATGTTCTAGGCACTGTACTAAGCTGTGGGGACTGAGAGAAAGTCAAAAGATGGTCCCGGTTCTCAAGGGCTTTACAATTAAAATGAAAACAGGGAAATAGTATGAGAAGAAACAAGAACTCATGAACCTCAGTCTTAGCTGTTCCAGGCAAAAGGGGTGTTGTGGTATGGAGGCACGTTAAGTTCAACAGGGAAATAAGTAAATACAGGGAAAGAGGAAGATGGCAACTCAAGAAGGGGAGCAGAGCTGAGGAGGAAATAGTCAAAATAATAACAAGACTTAAAATAGGAGTTCTGCTGCTCATGGCCCAGTTGTCAGGTTGGAGAGGATGGAGCAGAGGCCCTAACTGTGTAAGGAGCAGAGTGCAGAGCAAGAAGGCAATGACCAGACCTTTTCCTAGACCACAGCGCTTTGGAAGCACCCAAACCAACAGGCCCATAGACCTAACGTAAAAGAAGCAGGATATAAAATTCTGAAACTCAGACCAGATGTTCCCTGCTCCTCCCCTCCCCCCACAGTGGTGTCCAGAGCCCAGCTCTAACATGAAGTACAAGGACAGAATTAGTCTGGGAAATGAGAAAACTACAGCAACACCAAAGAACCTGACCACAAGGAACTATTTGGTGACAAGGAAGCTCAAGACTCAAACACAGAAGATGACAATGGCTTGAAAACATTTATAAGCAAAGCCTTAAAGGATGGGAGGTAGGGAAGGGTAATGCAAGATTGTTCATATCCAGAAGACCTGAGACCTAAAGAAAGAGAGTTGGTTTTTTTATTTTTTAGAAGAGTACAAAATCTTCTTTAAATTAAAATGAGTGTTAGGGAAAAATTGGGCAAAGAAATAAGGGCAATGCGAGAAAATGATGTTAAAAATAATAAAACAAAAAAAAAGGAAAGGAAAATAACAAGATTAAAGAAAAGCAAAAGAGCCATAAAAAATACCAAGAAATATCTCTTAAACATTATAATTGGCCAAATGGTAAAAGATGTAAAAAAAGTTCACTGAAGAAAATTATTCCTTTAAAATTAGAATTTTTCTAGTTGAATGCAGTGACTCTTTGAGACGTCCAGAAACAATAATAGAAATTCAAACCACTAAAAAAAAAAAAAGAAAGAAAAAATATGAAATATCTAGGCAAATGTACTGACCTGGAAAAGAGATTAAGGGAGATATTTTAAGAATTCTTAGACTATCTGAATGCCACAAGAAAACAAAAAGAGCCCAGACATCCCATATCAAGGAATTATAAAGCAGAACTGCCCACATATCTTGTAACTTAAGAGAAAAGTAGAATTTCAAAAAATTTATGGATCATCTGAAAAAATCTCAAAATGAAAGTTCTTAGGAATATTATAGGCAATATCCAAATATCAAAGAGGAAGTACTGTAAACACCCAGAAAGAAAGAATTCAAATACCATGAAGCCACAACCAGGCTCACACAGATTTGAGTAGCCACTATATTACAACCTGTTGAGTTTGGAATAATGTATTCATCCTTTATTGCCTAAGAAAACCATGCCATCAGAGAAATAATGACATGACTTGCACTTGACTTTGTTTTGAGTGAGGGAGGGCTGTGCAGGTCACCAGCCTCACTTCTCCTCCAGAGCCATCTGAATCCAGTGACCAGATATTCATCAGGATGACTGAAGATGACCCAGGATGAGGCAGTTGGGATTAAGTGACTTGCCCAAGGTCACACAGCTAGTGAGTGTCAAGTGTCTGAGGTGAGATTTGAATTCAGGTCCTCCTGACTCCGGCACTGATGCTCTATCCACTGCACCACCTAGCTGCCCCAGAGTTTAGAATATAATATTCAAGAAAGCAAAAGTGATAGTATTAAATTCAAGAATAAATGGCCCCAAAGACTCAGTATAATCCTACCGAGTAAAAAAATGAATATTTAATGAAAAGAGGATTTTTAAGTATTCCTGGAGAGTCTAGAGTTGCACAAGAAATTTGAAAAATCATAAGGCACTTGAAAAGGTAAAACTGTTCACATTCCTATATGGGAGGATGGATGATAGATGTATCTCCAAAGACCTTTATGGTCATTAGGGTGATTAGAAGGAGTCCAGTTAGAAGGCACAAATATGAGTCTATTTTATTAGGATGATCCCCAAAGAAGAATAAGAGTGAGAAAGATGGATACACAGGGAGAAGGGGGAAGGGAGAAGAAGAAGGGGTGCAAATCTCTCCTATAAGAGAGGTGTGCAAAGAAGAGTTTTTTTAATAGAGGGGGAAATGAACTAGTTAAGGGTAGGCAGCACATGCACATGTATACATATATAAATGCACACATATGCAATACAAATAACAATACACACGTAAATGTATCAATCTCTGTGTGTCTGTGTGGAAATTCATATTACCTGACAGAGAAATGAAAGGATCAAGAAAGGGTAGGGTAAGACAGAGGTTACATTCAGCGAGGTTAGCAAAACAGACTTTTGAGGAGAGCACAAAGTAAAAAAATAGGAGGATAAATAGAAAATAAGATGGAGGCAAATGAACATTTAGCAGTTATAATTGTGAATGTGAATGGGATGAACTCACCCATAAAATAGATGAGGATAGCAGAATGGATTAGAAATGAGAATCCAACAAGATGTTGTTTATAAGACACATCCTTCAAACAAAAAGACACTCAGAGTTAAAATAGGGGAGTGGAGTAAAATCTATTATGCTTCAACTGAAATAGAAAAGGCAGGGGTATCCATCATGATCTCCGACAAAGCAAAAGCAAAAAGAGCCCTAATTAAAAGAGATAATCAGGGAAACTATATTTCACTAAAATGAATATATCAAACATATATGCATTAAATGGCAGAGCATCCAAAATAATGAGGTAAATGTTAAATCAATTATAGGAGGAAATATAGTGTAACGTGTGTGTGTGTGTGTGTGTGTGTGTGTGTACAGACACAGACAGACAGACACACAGATATAGAACTAAGTTGTTTCAGCAAATATAACAAATTTAGGGGTCTTCAGTTTACACCTCTGAGGCCTAGATAAATCTAACCATAAAATAAAATGAAGATTAAAGGAAAATAATAGAATTTCAGAAAAGTTAGATATGATAAACTCCTGGAGAAACTGAATGAGAAAAGGTTGGAGTATACCTATTACTCAGCTGTACCTGGTCCCTTCACAAAAGTTGACCCCATATTAGGGCATAGAAACCTCACAAAAAATGCAAAAATTCAAACTATAAAATGCACCTTTTCCAGTCCATAAGGCAATCAATGTTGGGAAAGGCATCACCCATTCTGCTGCTTTGGTACGACCTGCTATTCATCACATTGTAAATGGTGAGGAGCACTGAGGGGCTCCTTGACCCCTTAAGTCTTTTTGGCTTGCCATATCAAGTCACCCCCTATTTGTTTGTACCTGTTAGCCCTCATATGCTGGTAATTGGGGAGGTACTGAGATGCAATGCCCTTTTTGCTGACATGGGCCTATCCAAATTGTCTTTTATCTCATTAAAAAATTATGGAACCAAAGCTGGTTTCATCTTAAATCCCTTGCTGATCTGTAATAATAAGCCCTTCAATGTGTTCATACCTTGATACGTTATCAGACACTTCTTTTAATTGTCTTAGTCCTGAGTTCTGCCCACTTAATTCAGATGAAAGCCTGAACTAAGAATTGTCCTTTTAACAAGGAGGACAATTTATAAGGTCCTTTGGACTTTCCTCAAAGAGCAAATTATTGGTGGGGTTATTCATTTTAATATTTTAAATACAATTTAATTTTAAATTTATGGGATAAAACAAGAATTTCCATAACACAATGCAATAAAAAAAGGTGATTGCGTGTGAAACCACAAAGCTACTGCAAATAACTGTAAAGAGCACAACTTGCTATGCCTTTCAAAAATACAATTTCATGGAAATTTCTTTTTTTTCTTCCTTAACTTCTAACCCTAGAGATGATTATCATTAAAATAACAATCATTTAAAGCCACTCTTAAAATAACATTGCTGTTACTGTATACAGTGTTCCCTTGTTTCACTCTTCATTATTTCATGTGTTTCATTTTTTTTCTAAAATTATTGAATTCATCATTATTCAAAGCACAGTAGTACTCTGTCACAATTATATAGCAAAACTTGTTCAGCCATTCCCCAGTTGATGGACATCCCTGCAATATCTAATTCTTTGCTACCACAAAGAGAGATGCTGTAAATATTTTAGAATATATTTTTCATTATTTTCTAATTATCTTTGGAAATAGACCAAGTAGTGGTCATGCTGGGTCAGTGGGGATAGATAGTTTAATAACTTTTTGGGCATCATTTCAAATTGCTCTCCAAAATGGTTGGATCATTTTACAATTCCAACAACAATGAGTTAGTGTCCCAGTGTTTCCATATCCTCTCCAACATGTGTCACTTTCCTCTTTCATCATTTTACCAGTTCTCTCTAGTCAATAATCATTTAGAACACTTTTTATCTGACTATAAATTGTTTTGATTTCTTCACTGGAAAACTACTGTTCATTTCTTTTGATTGTTAATCAATTGGGGAATGTTTTATATTCTTATATATTTAACAAGGCTCTTTATATATTTTAGATAGGAGATCTTTATCTGATACAGTGTCTGTAATGTTTCCCCCAGTTTTCTGCTTTCCTTCTGATCTTGGCTACATTGTTTTGTTTGTAAAAAATCCTCTTAATTTAATGTAATTGAAATTATCCATTGTCCACCTAATTTTCTTCTATATCCCTTCTTTATTCATAAATTGTTCACCTATCCATAAGTCTGATAAATAACATCCTCTATGTTCTTTTTATTTTCTTGTAAAAACCTCTCCATATATCTATATAGGTCATGTATCCATTTTGACCTTCTCTGGGTAAATGGTGTGAGACAGCAGATAAACACAATTATTTTGTATTTGAGAAGTACAAAGACTTAAGATTTGGGGGTAAAAAGTTATTATCAAAGTTTATTATTTAATTATTTGTATTTTATATATGATATTTATTAAAATTTATTATTAATTTAAAGGGAAATATGCCCAATTGAATACATAAGTTTTTAAACAGTATAAATACATTTTTACAGCTTAATTCATAATTCTGAAGTATCCAGATCTAAAAAAGAGTTCATCCTCTAAGAGGACAGTTATGAAACCGTCTAGAAATCATTTTTCAAATTAACAGCATTTCTTATAAAATATTTTCCCCCAAATCCCAAAATGGGAAATGTTAGATGCATAATAATCACACAAACAATGGTACAATATTAAAACGTGAAACAAAGTTGCCAAAGGACATCAATTCAGTTGATTATCTTAGAACTTTTTCCTTTTATCCATTTGACCCTCTAGATTGCTTCCATTCAGAGGATAGAATGGGGGCAGTTCTGATCCAGTTACATTTAATTCTCCTTCCCAGAGCTCCTAAACATATCGCCTTCAATGCCAGATTTGAAGTGTTGTGCATTAAGGGTTGATCTACCCTCAGAGGGTCAAACATCCCAGTTATCTTCCTGAAGACCTTAGCTTAAACAGACCACGGGCTCCCGCTGCATCCTGGGCCATCTCTCCGCTGGCCCCAGATGGCTCCCTCCCTGATGCCATGGTCCTCTTAGAGAACGAGAGACCACCACCAGTGGGCCAGGACACATCTGACTGTAAATGAGCCCGTGCGAATGTAAACAAGGAGAAATGTACCAGAGAAACTGACTACGTTATTGACAACCTCCGCTCTGCAGCAGCAGAACTCGGCTTTGCTGGGAACCAACCTGGCTCTGCCCCGCCCACTCCCTAAAGTCCCGGCTCTTTCCTCCAATAAGGAATCAGGTGGTGGAGGCATGGGGGAGGAGGGGCTCTGAGAGACGCCCAGCTCGGTGGAATCAGAGCCCGGGGGTGGAGTTTGGAGGCCTGGGCGTGGCCTGGGGCAGGGGAGGGCTCATACCAGGGAGGGAGGTAATTGACGTGGGGGGCGGGGATTGGGGCGGAGCTCCTGACCCGCGGTGTGATTGGAGGAAAGAGCCCACCCTGGGGCTTCGGGGGCGGGCAGAGGGTGGGAGGACCCTCCCCAGGGGGGCTGGCTGAAAACAGGAACTTGTGCTGAGATTGGGCTGCCTTCTTCCTTTGCAGCTGAACTATCTCTACCTCCCCTGGGAGCTGAGATCTCTCTGCCTTCTCTCGGTTCGGATTGCGCTTCCTTCTTCCCTTCTGCCTCTCTTGGAGCTGAGATCTCTCTGCCTGCTGGACACCACCTCTGTGGACGCAGGTCCCAGGTAGGGCTGCGCCTGCCCCCTCCCACTCCCACCCCGCCCCTCCTGGCTTCCGCTATCTGCTCTCACCTTTGGATCTCATCCTCCCTTCTGACCACGTGGTAAGTGCTCTTCAGGTCTACCTGGAATAATCCTCCCCCCTTCCCCCCAGACCTGGCTACTGGACGACCTCCCAGCCCTAACTCTTCCCAGACTTCCAATCACCCCCCAAAGACCTGAGGTCACCCTCCCCAGGGTTAACACTGGATCTCCTTTTCCCCAAATCCAGACTTTACACCTGTTTCCTGTCTTCCCATCAGGACCCAGAAATCTTGCATCTCCTGTCCCCAGCTTTTGGTTAGAGATTGACCAAGCGCCCTGTAAGGATCCACAACTTCTGCCTGCCTCGAGGATCCCACTTTGGAAACAGGAACCAACCCTCGTGCCTCGCCCCCCCCTTATCTGGACCTGCAGCTCCTGGGCTGCTTCCCTTTCAGAACCCAGTCACCGGCTCCTGGTATCTGGACTCCCTGAAGGGATTCCGTCTGAGCTCCCAGAGGGTCTTAGGAGTCCTCCCGACCTCCTAGTCAGACTCCAGGACACAGGCCTCCTGCTCTCCCAGACTCATGTACCCCGGAGCCCTTCTGTCACTGCAGTGTTCCTGACCTCCCTGCCATAAGCTGGGGTAGAATGTCTTCCTACTAGACCCTACCTGGCCTCCTCTTCCCCAGGCCTCCTGCTTCCTTGTCCCCTCTTTCAGAGCCCTCAGGTCCCTTGCCAGGGTGGTGAATCCCACGCTTATCCCACACTGAATTTGGCCTGCCAGCCTCAGGCTTCTCCTGGACATTCCCTGGGAGCTCCATCCCAGAGCCCTCCACACCTCACCTTCCTAAGCTTCCCTCCTCCCTAGATCAAGCAGTCAATCTGCTGTCTAGATAATGTGTGTGTGTTAGTTGAGGAGATGGGGTGCAGGGAGGGCACAGAACCAGCTGGAGGGAGATCTCTGCTTCAGGTGCCATTAAAGTTCTGACTGGTCTCATCCCCACTTGGGATCCCAAACCCCTTCTGACTCCTACTTCTCTGAAGGAGAATGGGGCAGGGGAAGGGGACAGAAGGAAAAGGAGCAGGACAGGGTGGGAAGTAGTCTTTTTGTTCAGACCACCTCCATTTCCAAACTACCTCTGCCTGCTTTTTCCCTGCCTCTGTATGTTGAGGTCTCCATCCTGAAGGCAGAACCAAGGTCTTTGTAACTTCTATGGGACCTCATCCTTTGTAAATCCCTGTAGGCCAGTCTTCTGCTCAGGAAGAAAAAGGAAGGACCTCTGCACCTCTGGGATTCTCCCTCCCCAGCAGAGCCTGCAGAGGACCAAGACCTGGCCCAAGCAGGGAGCTTGGAACCTGAGGGAATGTCCCCTGGGAGCCACAGACCCCCAGCCCAGGTGAGTGTAGTCCATTCACAGACTTGGTCACCAACCAGAGACCTTTTCCATAGACCTAGAGGATTGTCTCTGAGGCTCGTGATACCTTTCCTAAGGATTGCTTCATTATAAAAACAGGCAGGAAATTGAAAATGGTAGTAACAACACTGCCTTGCTCTCTCCTTTTGGATTTTTTAACTGATTCATTGAAACTTCAGCATCTTGTCCCACAACCCTCCCCACCCCACCAAATTGCTGCCATCCAGTGTTCATTTTTTAAGTTTTCCCTCATGATTCCTAAATCACAAGGACAACCACATCACTCATTTCTCTTTCTCTTTATTCCATAGGGTTCATATTTCTGTGTCACTCCCTTCCCCCACACTTCCATGGACCTTCTCCCCTCTCCTCTTTGTTTCCTTTCCAAGCTCTTCCTGGTACCAGCTGAAGGGACAGGACACCCCTTGATTCTGAATCTTGCCTGGCCAGGCCTGGAGCAGAGCCCTGAAGACACCCCCAGCTCTGGTCCTCTGCAGGGCTGTCAGCAGAGCAGAAATTGCTCTCCTGGTGCTGCTCCAGTCCTCCTGCCTTGGGTCACATGCCTTCCCAGGTCTCTCTGCATCCTTCTCCCTTCTAATGTCTTATAAGCATTTAGAAAGGGTAGTGACACTGTGCTAGCCTACTGTGTCTGTGTTCATCCTTCATTGCTGAAGAGGACCATGCCATCTGAGAAATAATGACATGACTTGCACTTGACTTTGTTTTGAGTGAGGGAGGGCTGGGCAGGTCACCAGTCTCACTTCTCCAGAGACATCTGAATCCAATGACCAGAAATTCATCAGGATGACTGGAGATGACCCAGGATGAGGCAGTTGGGGTTAAGTGACTTGCCCAAGTTCATACAGCTAGTGAGTGTCAAGTGTCTGAGGTGAGATTTGAACTCAGGTCCTCCTGATTCCTGCACTGGTGCTCTATTCACTGCACCACCTAGCTACTCCAACCTACTGTTTATGCAAAGGAAGGAAAACCCATTTCCTGGCCAATCTGATGGGGGAAAATACCTATGATCCGCTTTGTCCAAACAAGCTCTATACAGTACAAAAGGGAGATATCTTAGAGGCTAACAGAGGAAATCCCGTTCTTAAGAAGGTGAAATTTTAGTTAATACTAAAGCTAGAAGGTGATGAGGAAGGCTAATCCAAGCATGAGAGATGGCCACTGGAAAGGCACAGTCAGGAGATGGCAGGCAGGCGGCCAGTGGCCCTGGGTCAGAGAAGTGGGGAGAAAGGTAGAAGAAGACTGGAGAGGGGTTTGGGGCTGGTTACCTGTGTCTACTGTGGTCAGGAAGCTGAGGCAGACAGAGGTTCAATGACTTACCAACCAGGGTCACATGACTACTAAGTGTCTGCGGCTGGATTTGAACTCAGATCTTCATGATCTTCTACCATTTCTTAGCCCCCCCCCAACATTGTCTTAGTGTACCCATCTTCCCACACATCTCCAACATGGACTGCTGCTGGTTTTTGTCATTTTTGTCAATTTTACAGACTATGAGATGAAGCCTCCAGGTAGTTTGGTTTACCTTTCTCTTATTACTGGTTTGGAGCATTTTTTCCTGTGGTTGGGAATATGTGGCAGTTATTCTTTTGAGAATTCTTTGTTTATGTCCTTTGACCATTTATCTGTTGGAGAATGGCTGTTAGTCTTGTGTCTGTTAGTTGTTGACATACCTTGGACACCAAACCCTTATCACAGAAACTTCATACCAAAGTTTTTGGTTTTG
This sequence comes from Potorous gilbertii, assembly GCA_028658325.1. Taxonomy (NCBI): domain Eukaryota; kingdom Metazoa; phylum Chordata; class Mammalia; order Diprotodontia; family Potoroidae; genus Potorous; species Potorous gilbertii. Next base: position 2,735,954 of record CM053771.1, on the reverse strand, counting down.
TTTCCCATTCAGCCACTTTCTTATCCTGGATTCTTGTCCTGGAAAATGTTGTCTGTGCAGAAGCAGCTTTTCAGTTTCAAATCATCAGTTTTCTATTTTTATAATTGCTCCTGTCTTTTGTTTGGCCCAGAATACATCTCCTGCTTGTTCCTGTGAAAGGTACAGGATCTGTTTCTCTCCTAATATTTTAAATAGTATAATCTTTAATAGGAAGGTCACATATCCTATGGAAGGAGCAGCTGTATGGCACAGTGCATAGAGGCTCAGGTCTTGAGTCTGAAAGACCTGAGTTCAAATCTGACCTCAGACACTTACTAGATCTATGGCCCTGGGCAATCCACTTAAACTTTTCTGACTCAGTTTCTCATCTGTGAAATGAGTTGGAGAAGGAAATTGCAGATCTTTCCAGTGTCTTTGCCAGAAAAATCCCAAATGAGATTACTAAAAATATTCTAGACTGTGGTGTGAGATGTTGGTCTGAGCCTCATTTCCTCCCTGATTTTCCTGTTAATTTTCTCAGCAGTTTTTTTTAAACCAAATAACTCATTTTACCCAACGTAGTTGTTTTCCACTTTATCAAACACTGGATTACTGGGTTCTCTTATTTCTCCATCTCTGTGTCTAATCTCTTACATTGATTTCTGTCTCTTTGTTACTTTATCAAACTCAGATGGTTTTGGTGACTGCTGCTTTATAAAATAATTTGAGTTCTGGAAGTGTTGTTCCATCTTTGTCCTTACTTTTTTTCATCTTTTCACTTCCTTTTGTAGATCTTTTGTTTTCCAAATGAATTTTGCTGTGGTTTTATTCAGCCTTGTAAAATACCCCCTTCCTAACTCTATGTTTGTGGTTCTACAGTCCTTTCATACTCATTGTGACCCCATTTAGGGTTTTCTTGGTAGCATGGTTTGCCATTATCCCCTCCATCTCATTTTACAGATGAAGAAACTGAGGCAAACAGAGTTAAGTGACTTGTTGAAGGTCACACAGTAAGAAAGGGATTGAGGCCAAATTTAAACTCCATCTATCTGACTCCAGACCCAGCCTTCTGTCCACTATGCCACCTCGCTGAGCCCATAATTTCATTAATATAGCATTAAAAGGATAAATTATTTTGCCTAGTATTGTCATTTTTATTATATTTGTCAATTAAACCATGAATGCTCCACATTCCAGCTACTTAGGTCATCCTTCATGTCTTTAAGGATTGCTTTGTGCTTGAATCTATGACTCTGCCGTACTTTGGGTGGGGGGGGGGGTGTCTTTCTGTTACTCTTTCTTGTGTTGTATTATTGTTATGTTATCAGTATAATAGATATGGTATTGATTTTGAGGGCTTAGTTTGTAACTGGGACTTTGCCTAAGCTATTGATTTTCTCAGTAACTTTACTTATTCCCTGGGATTTTCCAAGCAGACTTTCTATCATCATCTCACAGGGATCATTAGATCTCTTCGTTATCTATCTGAATTCCTTTCACTCCTTTCCCTCATCTTACTGCTATTGCTGGCATCTCCAGAATTACGTCAAGTAATAGTGGAGAGGGGAGGCATCCTTGCTTCACTTCCAAATTTATTGAAAAGGATTCCAGTGTATCTCTATTACATGTGTACTTGCTTTTGGATTTGCATAAATGTTTTAATGATATTGAAGGTCCCACTGTACTGATACTTTTTATTGCTTTTCCTGTCTATTTATTTATTTTTAATTTTCAACATTCATTTCCACAAAATTTTGAGTTCCAAATTTTCTCCCCATCTCTCACCTCACCCCATAACACCTTGCATTCTGATTACCCCTTCCCTCAGTATGTCCTCTCTTCTATAATACCCCTCCTTACCCTTACCCCCATCTTCTCTCTTTTGTTGTAGGGCAAGATAGATTACCTGTATTTCTTATTTCTCCATTGTATGCAAAAACAATTCTTAACCTTCATTCCTAAAATTGAGTTCCAACTTCTCTCCCTTCCTCCTTCCACACCCATCCCCACTGAGAAGGCAAGCAATTCAATACAGGCTGTATATGTGTAATTATTCAAAAGACAGTCATGTTGTATAAAACTAACTCTATTTCCCTCCGTCCTATCCTGTCCCCCATTTATTCTATTCTCTCATTGGACCTTGTCCCTCCCCAAGAGTGTTTACTTTTAATCACTCCCTCCTCCCATTTGTCCTCCCTTCCATCATCTCCCCCACCCCACTTATCCCCTTTTCCCTTACTTTCCTGTGGTGTAAGATAGATTTTCATACCAAATTCAGTGAGCATGTTATTCTCTTCTTAAGCCAAATGTGATGAGAGTAAGCTTCACTTTTTCCCCTTTCACCTCCTCCCTTTTCTCTTCCATTGAAAAATATTTTCTTGTCTCTTTTATGAGAGATAATTTGTGCCTTTCCATTTCTCCCTTTCTCCTCCCAATATATTCCTCCCTCACCCCTTAATTTTATTCTTTTAGATATCATCCCTTCTTATTCAACTCACCCTGTGTCTATATGTATGTGAGTGTGTGTGTATAATCCCTCCAATTACCCAAATACTGAGGAAAGTCTCAAGAGTTACAAATATTATCTTTCCATGTAGGAACATAAATAGTTCAACTTTAGAAAGTCCCTTATGTTTTCTCTTTCCTGTTTACCTTTTCATGCTTCTCTTCATTCTTGTGTTTGAAAGTCAAATTTTCTATTCAGTTCTGGTCTTTTCATCAAGAATGCTTGAAAATCTTCTATTTCATTGAATGATCATTTTTTTCCCCTGAAGTATTATACTCAGTTTTGCTGGGTAGGTGATTCTTGGTTTTAATCTTAGTTCCTTTGACTTCTGGAATATCATATTCCAAGCCTTTCGTTCACTTAGTGTAGAAACTGCTAGATCTTGTGTTATCCTGATAGTATTTTCATAATACTTGAATAGTTTCTTTCTAGTTTCTTGCAATATTTTCTCCTTGACCTGGGAACTCTGGAATTTCACTACAATATTCCTAGGAGTTTCTCTTTTGGGATGTCTTTCAGGAGGTGATTAGTGGATTCTTTCAATATTTATTTTGCCCTCTGGTTCTAGAATATCAGGGCACTTTTCCTTGATAATTTCATGAAAGATGATATCTACCCTTTTTTTATCATGGCTTTCAGGTAGTCTCATAATTTTCAAATTGTCTCTCTTGGCTCTGTTTTCCAGGTCAGTTGTTTTTCCAATGAGGTATTTCATATTATCTTCCATTTTTTCATTCTTTTGGTTTTGTTTTGTAATTTCTTGGTTTCTCATAAAGTCATTAGCTTCCATCTGCTCTGTTCTAATTTTTAAAGAACTATTTTATTCAGTGAGCTTTTGAACCTCATTTTGCATTCAGCTAATTCTGCTTTTTAAAGCATTCTTCTCCTCATTGGCTTTTTGGACCTCTTTTGCCAATTGAGTTAGCCTATTTTTAAAGGTGTTATTTTCTTCACTATTTTTTTGGTTCTCCTTTAGCAAGCTGTTGACTCGCTTTTCATCATTTTCTTGCAATTCTCTCATTTCTCTTCCCAATTTTCCTTCCACCTCTCTTACTTGATTTTCAAAATCCTTTTTGAGCTCTTCCATGACCTGAGACCATTGTTTATTTATTTTGGACGTTTTGGAAGCCTTGACTTCCTTTGATGGTATGCATTGTTCTTTCTCATCAGAAAGGATGGAAAAAAGTAACTGTTCACCAAGAAAGTAACCTTCTATAGTCTTATTTTTTCCCCCTTTTTTGGGCATTTTCCCAGTTATTTACTTGAGTTTTGAGTCCTTTGTCAAGAGGAGGGTATACTCTGGGGACCTGTAAGTTCTCAGTTCCTTCAAGGTGGCACAATCAAGGGAGAGGAGTTTACTCCTCTCCTAGTCTGTGCACTGGTCTGAAAGCAACCAAAAACTTTTCTGCCCAGAATCTATGAGTAGTAGAATTCCTTCTCCACAACTGCCTACAGCTCCACTAGCCAGTGATCCTCCTCACCCAAGGGTCATACTCAGGGCTGAAATTCGTATCAGCTGCTCAACTCCCTGGGGCTTTAGGCAGAAGGCACCAAAAATGGATGCTGCTGTATTTTTTAACATAAATGGGTATTGTACTTTGTCAAAGGCTTTTTCTCTATGTATTCAGTGATTTTGGATGTTTTAGTTTTGTATCTGATTAAGTATGTTTTCCTAATGTTGAAGTATGCTTGTATTCCTGGTATAAATTTCACCTGATGATAATGAATGATTTCTTCATTAATTCTCTTTAGTCATTTAAATATTTTTTCCCAATTACATTTAAATCTATTTTTAATACTCATTGTTTAAGTTCCAAGTTATATCTCTTACTCCCTCCCTAACTGCTCTTTGAAGTGGTAAGCAATCTGGTGTATGTTATGCATGCTCAATCATGTAAAAAATTTCCATGTTAGTCATTTTGTGGAAGAAAACTTGAACTATAAAAGGAAGGAAGAAAGGAAGAAAATAAGGAAGAACAAAAGGAAGGATGAAGGAAGGAAAGAATGAAAGATGGAAAGAAAGTAAGAAATGGTGTGCTTTGATCTTTATTTATACACTATCTGTTCTTTGTCTGGAAGCAGATGGCACTTTTCATCATAATTCGTTTGGGATTGTCTTGGACCATTTTATTGTTGAGAAGAGCTAAGTCATTCACAGTCGTTCATCATACAATATTGCTATTACTGTATGCAACATACTGCTCCCTTTCCTCTGTATCAGTTCATGTCAGTCTCTCCAGGTTGTTCTGAAATTCTCCAGCTGCTCTGTTGTTATTGTATTGAGGGTTGCTTGTTTAAAAATTTTAATCACTTTTCATCAGTGTTACAGCCTTGTAGTTTACTTGCTATGTTTTATCTGTTCCTCGTTTAAATATTAGGTCTATATTTGTCTCATTAAAGAATTCTGGGAGGATACTTTCTTGTTTGGTGGAATTATTTGTGACATCTGGGTACCAACTCTCTACAAATTCTAGAATTCTCTTGTGAGTTTGGAAACCAGGAGTTTCTTTGTCCCCCCTTTGATAGTTCCTTTACATCCAGATCTGTTTGCTTTTCTGTTCTTCTCTGTTTGGTCTTTTGATACTTTGAGGAATTCATATTTTCACAAGCTTTCCTCTATCTCAGTCACATCGCACTGCTCATCCTTGTTCTGATTATCCATTTGCTTTCTTCTGATTTCTGTCATTTCACCGTTTTCATTCATTATTTTATGAATTTAATTTTCTGCTCTCTTCTTTTTAATCCAATTGGCTAAGGGATTATCAGTTTTATTAGTGTTTAATAAAAACAGCTTTTGCAGCCAAGATGTTGGAGTAAAAGCAGGGACTTGCTAGAGCTCCCCTCAAAGCCCTCCAAATATCTGTAAAAAAGTAACTCTAAACAAATTCTGGAATTGCAGAACCCACAGACTGACTGGAGTGAAGCAAATATCCTGCTCAAGATAGCCTGGAAGGTTGAAAGCAAGCATCTATTGCACTGAGCTAGGAGCAGAATGGAACACAATGCAGCATGGGCTGCATTGGAACAGACAGGGCTAGAACAGATCTCAGGGGATTGGATCAATGGCAGCTGTGACAGTTTCCAGATTTCTCAACCTAAAACTGCCAAAGACAACATAGATGGTCAGCTGGAAAATTCTGTGTGACTGATCTGGCTGGAGTCCAACCTTAGCCCTGAGACGGAGGAGGAGCTGATACAGGCCAGCTCCAGTGGCTGGCTATTTAGGTCATCCTTCATGTCTTTAACCAATCACTTTGTACTTCAACCTATACAAGTTTGCTGTGCTTTGGGAGACTGATGCCCAATACTGTACATGGATTTTACTTATTTGGAATGGGATTTTGCTTTCTTATTCCTTCTTGTATTTTATTACTGTTATTATTAACATAAGAAAGATGCTATTGATTTTTGAGGACTTATTCTGTAACTGCAACTTTGCTTAAGCTATTAATTTTCACAATATATTTGCTGATTCCCTGGAATTTTCCAAGTAAACTTTCATATCATCACCTAACAGGGATCATTAGATCTCTTCTTTATCTATCTGAATTCCTTTCATTCTTTTCCCTCATCTTACTGCTATTGCTGGCATTTCCAGAATTATATCAAGTAATAGTGGAGAGGGGAGTGGTCCTTGCTTCACTTCCAGATTTATTGAATAGGGTTTTAATGTATCCCCATTTCATAGGTACTTGCTGTTGGTTTTAGGTAAATGCTTTTATATTATTGAAGGTTCCACTCTCCTGATACTTTTTATTGTATTATTAGCATAAATGAGTGTTGTACTGGGTCAGAGGCTTTTTCTGTATCTATTCAGTGGACCATGTGATTTTAGATGTTTTAGTTTGAGTCTGATTCATCATGTTTTCCTAATGTTGAAGTATCCTTGCATCCCACTTGGTCATAATGAAGGATTTCTTGACTAATTTCAGTGTAGTCATTTAAATAATGTTATTTTTCCCCAGTTCAATTCAAAGCTATTTTTAACATTTTAACATGAATTTGGATTGTCAAAAGGCCACACCTAAGGATTTAGAAGGCTGCGTGCGACCTTAAAGCCCCAGAGTCCTATACCCTCTCTTATTGACCTCTTTTTTTCTACATTTGCCTGGAAATCTCATCCCAATATCTATGCTCTCCTAGTCCTCCAAGTGCCAGTTGCCCCTGGGTGTGAAAACCCCGAACACCATCACTACAAGGTGACTTTTCAGGCACCAAATCCCTCAGGGCTCAGTGTGAGGTCCTTCTCTCCCTTCACCCATCAGAACATTCATCAGTGAAAGTTCCTGCACCCTCCAAAGTGAGGTCTCCTTCTTTTCTCCACCTTCTCAGTCTTTTCCCCTCTTCACTACTCCCCTCCATGCCCTTCGTGTCATGAGACCACAGAGCTCGTCTTCTCCACCCTCCTTCTACTTCATTTTTCTTTGGCCTGTGACACTTTTGATCCCTCTCTCCTCCTGAACACTTTCTTCTCTCTGGGGATTTTGGACACTCTTCTTTCCTAGTTTTCTTCCTACTTCTCTGACCTTTTCTTCTTTGTCTCTTTTGTTGGATCCTCCTCCTGAGCGTGACCTTTAGCCACACATAGTGTCCCTCAGGTTTCTGTCCTGGGTCCCCTCTTTTTCTTCCTCTGCACTACTTTACTTGCTGATCTCATCAGCTTCCATGGGATTGAATTACCATCTCTATGGGATGACTCAAATCTACCTGTCCTGTCCCTATCTGTATGTTCATTTCCAGTCTTGTATCTCTGATTCTTTAGAGATATTTCAAATTGATTTACCAGTAGATATCTCAAACTCACTATGTCCAAAGCAGAATTTGTGATCTCTCCCCCAATCAATCCTTCTCATTGTATTGTAGAGGGCTACGCTATCCTCCTTCAGAGTCACCACATGGGAGTCATCCTGGACTGCCCACCATCTCTTACTCCATATATCCAATATGGTTCCAGAGTCTGTCCATTTCACCTTCACCACATCTCTACAATATACCCTATTTCTCCTGTGACACTGCCTCCAGACTGGTGCAGGTTCACATCACCTCACAGCTGGGTGATTAAGAGAGCCTGCAGGTGGGTCTTCATCCCTCAAGGCTCTGCCCACTCCAGGCCATTCTCCAGTTCACCCACAAGAGTAATTTTCCCACAATGCAATTGTAATTTTCCCACAGTGCAATTCTGACCATCTCACTCCTCTACTCAAGAACTCCAGTGGCTGCCAATTGCCTCCAGGATCAAATACAAAGTGTTCTACTTTTCATTTAAAGCAGCCCCTCATAACTATGCCCAAAGGGCTGTAAAACTGTGCATACCCACTGATCCAGTAACACCACTTCTAGGTTTTAACCTGAAGAAGATCATAAAAAGGGGAAAGGACCCACATGTCCAAAAATATTTATAGTACCTCTTTTTTGTGGTGGCCAAGAATTGAAATTGAGGGGATGCCCATCCATTGGGGAATGGCTGAACAAGTTGTAGTGTATGAATGTAATGGAATGCTATTGTGCTATAAGAAATGATGAACAGGTGGACTTCAGAAAATCCTGCAATGACTTATATGAACTGATGCCAAACAAGGTGAGCAGAACCAGAACACTGTACACAGTAACAGCTACATTGTGTGATGACTGACTTTCATAGATTTAGCTCTTCTCAGCAATGCAGGGATCTAAGACAACTCCAAAAGACTCAGGACAGAAAATGCTCCCCACGTCCAGAGAAAGAACCATGGAGTCTGAATACAGATTGAAGCAGACCATTTGCTCTCTTTGTTTCTTTTTTCATTCTTGTGGTTTTTCCCTTTGGTTCCAATTCTTCTTTACAACATGAGTAATGTGGAAATATGTGTAATATGTATGTATAAGGAGATCCTGTATCAGATTGCCCACCATCTTGCAGAGAGGGGAGGGGAGGGAGGGGAAGAAAATTGAAAACCCAAAAGCTTGTGGAAGTGAATGTTGAAAACTAAAAACAAATAAATTAATTAAAAATAAACAAATAAACCCATCATAGCCTAGCCCCCTCCCATCTTTTCAGTCTTCTTACACCTTTCTCCCAACATGCATTATCTGATCCAGTGACACTGGCTTCATGGCCTCTCTCACCTCCAGGCTCTTTCAGTGCTCCTCCCCATGCCTGGAATACTCTCCTTCCCCAGGTCAGGCTACTGACATTCCTGGCTTCCCTTAAGTCCCTACTAAGTACCTGCTTCTACCCTCTGAATTATCTTGCCTTCTCTCTTATTTCCTATTTGTTCTGTAGGTAGTTTGCTTTGTTTTATTTATTTGCATATTTTCTCCCCTTTAGATTGTAAGCTCCTTGAGGGCAGGACTCTCTTTTGTCTCTCTGTGCATGCCCAGTGTGTAGCATTTTGCCTTGCACTTAGTAGGCACTTAATAAATAGATATTCAATTAAAGTAAAAATTTCTAGTTCTTGATAAGACTGGGCTGCCACTATCTTCTCTCTATCCCCCTCTTCCCCTTCCCCCTTTCAGGTAACTTCCTACGGTGTAATGTAGGCTCACCAAAGAAGCATTCTCTGCAGGCAGGATGTCACAGGATTCTCTCCTCCTCTTCACTATTACCTCATTCATCCCCACCTCCTTGTGTTCCTTTAGGGGAAAGTCTCTTAGAGGTCTTTCTGTTGTCACTGTTGCCTTTGCAGTTTGCAGTTATTTACTCCTCTGGCATTTCTGCTACTTATGGTGTTTGAGACGCAAGTGATCTCTTTGCTTCCGCTTTTCGTTATTTGTTTCTTTCTGCAGTCACTTGAGGCAATCTCGCAGGTATAAAATCATATCCCAAGGTTGTTTTAACTCACATTCCTCTAACTGATAATGATTTAGAGCATTTCTTCATGTGACTGAAATTGTCATCAGAAGGCAGCCTGTTAATATTCATCGACCATTTATCCGTTAGGAAATGACTCATATTCTTCAATATTTGACAAAGTTCTGTATATGTTTGAGATATGAGACCTTTATACAGGAAATGCTCTATGATTCCCCCCCACCCCTGCCATTTTCTGTTTTCCTTCTGATCTTGGCTACACTTCACAATTTAACGTAAGCTAAGTTCTCCACTTTATACCTCACACTGCTCGTTCATTCGTTGTTCGTTCCTAAAGAGTTCAACTGTCCATAAATCCGATAAGTAGCGTATTCCGTGTTCTTCACATTTTCCTCTAATCTCTCTCTTTATATCTGTTATGTATGCATTTTGACATATCTTGGTAATGGTGTAAGATACTGGTCTATGCCCAATTTTTGCCAGAAAACTTCCTAGTCTTCTCAACAATTATTACCAACTAATGAATTCTAGTCCCCAAAACTTCAGTCTTTATACTTGCCAATATAAGCAAGGTTAGTATATTTATTTGCTGCTGTAAGTGTATGTCTCTTCTGTTCCACGGATCTGCCTTTTTGTCACTTTTTACCAGACAAATGTCTTATAACACAGTTTAGGATCTGGTACCACCAAACCTCCTTCCTTTACATTTTTTGCAGTTGTTCCTTTGATCTTCCCAACTTGTCCTTCCAAATGAATTTTGTTACTTTTTTCTAATTCAGTAAAATAGTTTCTTGGTACTTTAATTGGAATGAAATTGAATATATAAATTAATTTACATAAAATTGTCATTTTCATTATATTGGTGCTTCCAATATGTGAATATTTAGTATTTCTCTGATATTTCTCTCTGATTTTATTTGCATGAATTAAAGAAATAATTTTGTTCATATAATTTCTTGTTTTGTTTTGGCAGGTGTAGTCCCAGGTATTTTATGTTGTCTAGAACTGTTTTAAATGGAGTATCCCCTGGGTTTCCTTCTACAAATACTTTAGACTTATCTTTATTTTTGAACTTCCATTTTTTCCCCTATATCACTATGCTCACTTATGCAGGATAGCTCACCCTGGGCTGCATCCTGTGCTCCTATGCTCTCTGGAACACATTCATTCTCACTCCTAGTGACTTTGGAAGTCTTGTATATTTCAATGTCCTTTCCATTGTATCTGAAAGTCTTTCTCCTGATGGCTTGTAGAACTCACTTAGCCTCAAGGAACTGACAGTCTAACAAGGAAGACACCACACCAAAGAATGGTGAAGAGGGGTCCAGGAGAGGAGAAGGTATCCGATTCAGGAACATTGTGGAGAAGTCAGTCAGAGAAGTCCCAAAGAAGTTCAGCCAGGTGAGAATTGAGATGTTGCAGATAAGCTTTCTCCTTGAACAGTGGTTTGGAGGTAATAACTCCACCCCATTGTGATGAAAGAAGGATGTGAGAAGCTTGAAAAGGAAACAGGTTTGGAATAGCTTCTGTTGGGTGTAAATTAGGGAATAAAATAGAGATCAGTTATAGATCAATAAAAGGAATGCCTTTGTATAGTGAGAGCCCACAGAATGAATATTATTCAATGAAGAGGACCAAGGGACCTGAGTGAAAAAGAATGATTTCTACATTTATGGGCAATCACAAAAAGTGTAAAAGTTCAGTAGATACCTCAGTTGTTCCAAGGCAAAGTAATAGAACAGAGGCAGTGAAGGTTAAGATGTGGATTAAAAATAGACCATGTGTCAGGCATTTAAAGAAAAAATAACGATGATCAACAAGTGAAAAGACAGTTTTGTGCACATGATGAAGAGTTGTTCCCAAATATCAGAATCTCTAATGAAGTAAATAGCATCCTTCTGATGGAAATGGAAGACCATCAAATTCTAAGTGCACTGGCCAAACACTCGTGCATATAGCAGACTGAAAATACAGATGACCATGCCCAGCCTCAGGATATTTTTCTGATTTGCCCAACCTCTCCTGTATCCAATCCATCAGTAGGCTTCTTAACTCATCCTCTTGACTTTTCTCCAAAGTTTCCAGAATTCTAGGGGTATCTTTAGATCTTTTATTTCTCTTGGGGATACTGGCAATGACATTTTCATGTGCTCAAACACAACCCACATTGTTAAATGTTGCAGTTTTATAAATGAATTAAGGAACCCTCCTTTCTCCATGACAGTTATTCTTATTTCTATGTAACTGGATACTATAATTAAGGAATATATGCTATTGAGAAACAAAAACCATAAAGAAAAGGTATAAGATGTTTTGCCATAACATATCAAATCCAAAGGAACCTCAAGCCCTCAGTATAACAAGTGATAACTCACCTTGACTTGGCTGGAAAGGTTCATGCAACTCAGTTTAGTCTAGATTGTAATTAATATCTCTTTGGAATTCTCTGTGGGATTAATCTAGATAAGAATTCATTTAAACCTCTCAGGAAACAAACAAGATATATTCTTTTTCTTTCCTCTCTTTTCTATTATCACATGTAAATCCTTCCCCCTCCCCCACCACACTCCAGTATATATTGTACTTGCCAGCTGCTCACGAACTCCACACACAATTGCTTTATAACATATCACATCAGTTCTGAGAAGGCAGAAATTTCCCATCATCTTCTGTCTCTCTCTTCCACATATTCTCCTACCTCACAGATAAAACACACAATTTGTCCCAGATTCCAAAGAAAGACATTTCTCATAGTAAGACCTTTCTCAATGTTATTCCAACTGACCATATCAAATGCTTTTCTCAGTATTCCATTGGGCTCTTAAAGACTGTAGCTTCAAGTGTTGACTCTGATGCTCATCAAGGGTACGACCTTTGGGTAAATCTCCTTTCTCCGCTTCAGTTTCCTCCTCTCATTTGATGGTTAGATTGCATGAATTCTGGAGTCTCAGCTCTCAATCCTGTGACTTTTGATGGTTTAGGAGTCAGTGACATTCCAGGATGTGGCTGTGGACTTCACCCCAGACGAATGGGGCCTCTTGGACTGTCTTCAAAAGGAGTTGTACAAGGAGGTCATGCTGGAGAATGCCTGGAACCTGCTGTCCCTGGGTAAGGACACTTCCCCTGGTCACTCTGAGTGTACAATCAAAGAGAATATCTCCATTCCTGAGTGTGCTGACTTTGGAGCATTTATCACTTACTAGAAAGGGAACAGTACTGCTCTCCTGTGTCCTAGAGACAGGGTCCTCCTGCTGCCTGGGTTTCCTATAAAAGGTCAGTACATTGTGTGAAGAGAAGGTGGAGGTTTCCTGGCTGCTCCTGTCTCTTCCCAGTTCTAGGGAACTTGAGGTCCCAGATTAGATCAGTGTTGAAACATCTCAGCTGTGGAAGTAATCCCCCATGATGCAGTCCAGCCTCTCCCTGGACATGAATTGTGTCTGCCCAATGTCTGCGCACTGCTCAGGTGGCTTTGCCCTGCACCCCTTTCCTCTTTGGGAGGGGCCAAGTATTTAGGACATTCTTCTTTGTGAGAAGCCTCAATTTGTAGCTCCCAGCTCCCAGCTGTGCCTGGTAGGGCACATTTGTCTTTCCTCTTCCTTTCCATTGCCCCAAATTCCAGCCCAGATAGTGAGAAAGGAAGGAAGGACATCCACATTTCTGTTCGGCTGCTGTTCCCCAGCTGTTGTGCTCAGTGCTTTCTTTACAATATGATGTCATTAGATGATATTGTTATCCCCGTTTGACATTTTTTTAATAAAGTAAAAATTTCATTTATTTTTTATTAAATGATTTTGTTTTCAATGTTCTACAATTACTTCCATATATCTTAGATTTTTTTCCCCTCCCTCCCCCCTCTCTCTTTGAGACAGCATACAATATTATATAGGTTCTACACATACATTTCTATTAAATACATTCCCACCTTAGTCATGTTGCATAAAAGAATTAAAATGAATGGGAGAAACCATAAAACAAAACATAACATAATACAAAAAGAAAATGGTCTGCTTCATTCTGCGATCTAATTCCATAGTTCTTTCTCTGGATGTGGAAGGCATTTTGCCTCAAGAGTCCATTGGAAATTTTTTATGTCCTTGCATTGCAATGAAGGACTAAGTCTACCAGAAAAATTCCTTGTACACTGTGGTTGTTGCTGTGTACAAAGTTCTCCTGGTTCTGCTCCTTTCACTCAGCATCAGTTCATATAAGTCCTTCCAGGCCTTTCTGAAATCTTCCTGTTCATCATTTCTTTTAGCACAATAGTATTCCATTACATTCATATACTACAATTTGTTCTCTCAAATGATGGACATCCCCTTGATTTCTCCCCATTTGACATTTTTGAGAAACCTGTAGCAAACAGAGGTTAAGTGACTTGTACAGGAGCACACATCTTCCTGAGCTTAGATTGAAACCCTGGTCTTCCTGACTCCGGCCTGGGGTCCTACCAGCTGCCTTTAATTTCTTGATGGTGGAAACTATGCAAGGAGTCCATCCTGTGAAGAACCAGCACTAACACCAAAATTTCTGACTCCAAACTAACTCCATGATCTTCTCCCCACCTTTCCCCAAAGCTCCTAAAATTAATGCCATGGAAACATTGCTTGAGGACTTCTGGGAACCACCCTGGGACCTTGCTTGCAGGCCCTGTCACTGGCAGGAAAAACAGACTGGCCCAGAATCAGAATTTGACTGAAGTCCATTGGGTACCCCAGCTGGAGAATAACACCAGGAGAGGCAAAGACTCCCTGAATGAACAGGAGCAAGGTTTTTATAGGTTTTATAGGCTAATCTGGCACATACTATTCTGGATTACTTGCATTACAATGATTAATGGGATAGTATGCCAGATGTGAGTGAACATGATGGAGTGATTCTCAAAACAGTAGTTTTTCCCTAAAGAGAACTTAATTACAAGGTTTTCTCCATCCTCATGTCTGATTCCCCATGGCCAGGGCTGCCAGTTCCCAGAAAAGATCTGATCTCTAATTTGGAGGAAAGAGAAGCACCCTGGCTGCTGGAGCAAGAAGGCTTGAGGAGCTGCCATCCAGGTGAGTGAGGGGAAAGCAGGTGTGAGAGGTGTGGTTACAAGAGCCTGCTAGGTGTGGGGGTGAAGCAGGTGCTAGAACTGGGGGCAGGAAGACCTGACTTGGAATTGTTTTTGAGACACTTTTTAGCAATGAGATTCTGGAAAAGTCACTGAACCACTGATCCTCAGTTTCCTCATTGGTAAAATGAGAATATTAGATACCATACCCTTTCAATACCCTTCCAATGATAAGTCTCAGATCCTATAAAAAGTCAGTATTTGGAATTTGGGGGCAGAAACCCTGAAAGTGCAAAAGGGGCTAGGTTTTCTAATATGGGCACTTTCTTAGACCTTCTTCAAGTCTGTGAACATTTATTAAGTATGTGCCAGACCCTCTGCTAAACACCAGGGGGTATAAGAGATGCAAGGGATATCTCCTGCTCTCCTGGAGCTCACAGACTGGGGGAACAGACAATGTGCCAGCAACAGTCTACAAACCTGTCATGGGCAGGACAATTTGGAGCTCATTGAGAGAGGGAAGACCCTAAAGTGAAGGACTGGAAAGGCTCATTGTGGACGGTGGGTTCTAGCTGGGACTTCAGGGAAGGCCGGGCAAGCATTCTAGACACAGGGATGGCATAGAATGCCCACAGAGCCAGGAGGTGGAGTGCTCTGTTCACACAATAGAAGGGAGGCCCATTACCACAGGGCAAAAGAAGACTGGAAGAGTAGGAGAGGAGTGGGTGATAAAGTGCTTCAGTAGTCCTACAGAGGATTTTATATTTGATCCTTTTGCTAGGAAGTCGCAGGAGGTTGTTGAGTGCATGGTGACATGGTCAGTACAGAACTTTAGGAAGATGAACTTTGATACGTGGATGGAGGAATGACTGGCATTGGGGGGAGACTTGAGACACCTGGAGCAAGTAGCAGGCTCTTGTGAGGTGATCGTGGCCTGAAGCAAAACAGTGGCAGTGTTGGGAGAGACAAGGGTGTCTGGGAGAGATGTTACCAAGGTGGAATCACAGGACTTTGCAGCATATTGAATATGGGGTCAGGACTCTGTATGAGAGTCAGCGAGGAGTGTGCGACACTTCGTTTGTGAGTCTACAGTATTAGAAGGATGCCTTGGACAGCATTAGGAAAATGGGAAGAGGAGAGCGGAAGAGGGAAAAAAATGAGTTGAACTTAGGGAACCAGGAGAGGAGGATCACTGCAACCCAGAGAGAGAGAAAAGGTGATTGACTGTGTCAAAACAAACAGAGAAGTCAAGAAGGATGAGGATGAAGAAAGGGTCAATGGATTGAGCGACTTTGAGGTTTTTGGTGATTTTAGAGAGAGGAGGTTCCATTGAACAACGAAGCTGGGAACTAGACTTTAGTGAATTTCAGAGAAAGCCAAGGAAAGGAGTTGTAGACACCAGTTGTAAATGGACGTCTCCAGTTGTCTAGCCAAGAAATGGAAAAAAGATATTGGAAAATATCTCTTAGAGTTAAATGAATCAAGTGACCATGTTTTGAGAAGTAGAGAGAAATGGTGTGATTTGTGGCCTAGGGAAGAAATCCTTAGTGTGGGAGAGACTGATAAGTATTGTTTAAAAAGGGGGGCATGATACTAGAGAGGCAGTATGCTGAGGAAGATGGCGTGCTGGAATGCAGTGATTTACAGAGGGACAGGAGTTTGCTTTAACTAGCAGAGGGAGAACCATTTCATCTGATATCAGGGTCAAAAAGGAAAAGAAGGCACTGTTTTATGGCAGGTAAGGAGGATAAGATAGCTGTTCATAAATATCCAGTATTTTCAATGAAACAAGCCATATTTCTTTGCTGAGAAGATGAGTGGAGTTGGAGAGTGGGAGCAAGCATTAAGGGACGATTGGGGAAGAATGAAAAGAATTGTAAAAGCTATTGTGGTGAATGAGATAGGGGGTCAGTTATGTGGTTGTTCAGGAATTTCCGACTTCTCATGATCCTATCTGGGCTTTTCTTGACAAAGATACTGGAGGGGTTTGCCATTTCCTTTTCAGCCTCATTTTACAGATGAGGAAACTGAGGATAGTAGGCCTAAGTGATGTTCCCAAGGTCACATAGCATGTAAGTGTGTGAGGCTGGATTTCACCTTGACTTTTCCTGACCAGTACTGTATCCATGCGTGCAACCCCTAGGAAATCAGTTAAGGACGTGTCACAGGATAGCTTTGCCACAATGAGGGTCACATTGAATTATGCAGCCTAAATGTGTAGTGGACCTAGACAGCCTGCTTTTATGACTTTCTCTTTCTCCATTCAGCAGCATCTAAGTTGTAGCAAAGTTGTTGCCTTACTTAGATTTAATCCAAGGCTATGTCTATATGAATCACCTCTAAAGTTCAATCTTTGGCCCCTTCTTGGAGAATCATTGCCCAGACTCATTCAGGGGACATCCACTCTCAGTTTGGGGAAATAATGGGGAGCAACTCCCTAATGTCCTATGATATGAGATGCTTCAAGAGCTGAGAAAGAAGCCTTTGTGATTTTCACTATGGGTCTGGTCAGGTCCCATCAGGATTAGAACCAGACAAACGTCACTCAGTATAGAGGGTAACGTTCAAGAAAGAGAAATGAGGGTGAGGCCAGAACCAGCATTTGCCAACTTAGAAAGAGACCAGAATGCAAGGACTGAGGTAGAGCCCGCAGCCTGGTGTCAGCTCTCTGCCTTGTTGGTCAGTCAATAAGCATGGATTAAGTACCTCCACTTTTCTAGGCACTATGCGAAGCTTTTGGGGGTACATAGGAAGGGATAAGTCAGTCCCTGCTGTCAGGGAACTCCCAGTCAGGCACACAAACATTGAGATGGTTTGAGAGGGAGCAAGAGATCAGGAAAATCGCTCTTAGCCGATTCATGGAAAAGAATGTTTGGAAATAGAACTCCTATTAGTGCAATGGAAAGTGAAGGAATACACAGAGTGAAGTTAACAGTGTAGAGCAGAATTAGGGAGGAAAGAGTCAAAATCAAATTAAAATGGATAAAAATACAAGTACACTCCAGAGATACTGTAGGTTCAGTTTCAGAGCACCTCAATGAGACAAATACCATAATAAAATGAGTCATATGAATTTTTTCATTTCCTAGTATGTATAACCACACTATTATGCATTACATGTACAATACCACTATGCTAAAAATGTATATACTGTAATTTAAAAATATGTTATTGCTAATCAAAGCTATCTATCATCTGAGCCTTCAGTGAGTCATCTTGCTGTCAGTGGAGGTTCTGGCCCATTGCTGATGGCTACCACCTGAGCAGGGCAGTGGTTGCTCAGGATTGGGGGTGGCTGTGGCAATTTCTTAAAATCAGGCAACACAGTGAAATTTGTCCCATTGATTGACTCTTCTCTTCCCTTGAACTTAAAGCCCCATTGCAGGATTATTAATTGACCTAATTTCATTGTTCTTGTTTGTCAGGGAATAGGAAGACCCAAAGAGAGGGAGAGAATATATCAACATGCAATAAAAAAAAATAGAAAAGTGCAAGGCTAGAAAGGCCATCTAGTACCATGGACAGAGCATGCTCAGTCACAAGGTTGGCGTTTTAGTGTCAGCTGCAGGGATGTTGGTCAGGTCACTCAACTGTTCTGAGCTCATGGCGTAACTTGTGAATGTAATGAGAATGATGGGCCTGTGAGTCTTACAGGTGTGTTCTGATGACCCAATGTGATTGAGCATTAAGCTCTTTGTAAATCAAATCATCTAGCAGATGCGAGGAAATGGCATTTTTAAATGATTGATTCTTTCAATTAAATTTGAACTTTTCTATTAGTCTAGAGAAATAGGATATAGATCAGTTACTTTCTGCCACAGGGATGTAATTATATATGTGTATACGTGTCTCTCTCTCTCTCTCTATGTGTTTTATTGCTTGTTTTTTTTTTCAGGAGAGGTTACACCTGAAATGAAAGAGACTACTACAAAACTAAGCATTTCTGTGGGAGAAACTCACAAGAAAAGCTTCATGAGTGATGGTTCCTGTGACTTTACTGGGAGACACATCTGTACTGGACGTCACAGTCTCCACACAGGAGAGAAACCTTATGATTCTCATCTTTGTGGGAAAGACTTTAGTCAACAATCGTCCCTTATTAACCATCAAAAAATTCAGACTGGAGAGAAAACACATGAGTGTCATGAATGCGGTAAAGCTTTCAGTGAACCCTCATCTTTCCTTATACATCAGAGAATTCACACTAAGAAACCTTATGAATGTAATCAATGTGGAAAGGCTTTCAGATATAAAAGCCATCTTGCTAAACATCAGAGAGTCCACACTGGAGAGAAACCTTATGAATGTAATCAATGTGGAAAGGCTTTTACACAAAGCTCCAACCTTGCTGAACATCAGAGAATCCACACTGGAGAGAAACCTTATGAATGTAATCAATGTGGAAAGGCTTTTAGATATAAAAGCCATCTTGCTCTACATCTGAGAATCCACACTGGAGAGAAACCTTATGAATGTGATTACTGTGGAAAGACTTTCACACAGAGCTCCAGTCTTGCTACACATCAGAGAATCCACACTGGAGAGAAACCTTATGAATGTAATCAATGTGGAAAGGCTTTCAGATGCAGCTTTAGTCTTGCTGTACATCTGAGAAGCCACACTGGAGAGAAACCTTATGAGTGTAACCAGTGTGGAAAGGCTTTCAGATGCAGCTTCAGTCTTGCTGTACATCTGAGAAGCCACACTGGAGAGAAACCTTATGAATGTAACCAGTGTGGAAAGGCTTTCAAACAGTGGGCTCATTTTGCTAGACACCAGAGAATCCACACTGGAGAGAAACCTTATGAATGTGATAAATGTGGAAAGGCTTTCAAACAGAGGACCCATTTTGCTCTACATCAGAGAACCCACACTGGAGAGAAACCTTATGAATGTGATAAATGTGGAAAGGCTTTCACTCAGAAGGCCAGTCTTGCTGTACATCAGAGAATCCACACTGGTGAGAAACCTTATCAATGTAATCAATGTGGAAAGGCTTTCAGATGTAGCTCCACTCTTGCTGTACATCAAAGAATTCACAGTGGAGAGAAACCTTTTGAATGTGATAAATGTGGAAAGGTTTTCAAACAGCACTCCACTCTTGAAGAACATCAGAAAATTCTCACTGGGGAGAAACCTTTCGAGTGTGATAAATGTGGAAAGGATTTCACAAAGAGCTTCAGTTTTGCTGAAAATCATACAAGCCACACAGAAGAGAAACCTTTTGAATATAATCAGTTTGGAAAGTCTTTCAAATATTGCTCAGATCTTACTCTACATCAGAGAAGCCATACTGGAGAGGAACCTTATGAGTGTCTAGAATGTGGTAAAGCTTTTAATGCATACTTTTCCCTTCCTAAACATTAGAGAATCCATACTACAGGATATACCTAATTAATGTGATCTACATGGAAAATAATTCAGGCTAAAGTTATCCCTTTTTTCTCATCAGGGAATTCATAGGAGATAGAAAGCAAATGCCTGTTTTGAATGTGGAAAGGCATCTGAATGGAGTACAGAGCCAGTTAGACATCAGAAAATTTATCTTGGGAATAAGCATTGTAAAGACTCAATGTGGCAAGGCCATCAGCCAGAGATCATCTCTTACTTTATGTCAAGGATTCACAGTGAAGGGAAGACGTTAATGTGCTCAATGAGGTCCTACCTTTCCCTAGAAGATGGAGGTCACTAGACATCACAATACTCATAATGGACAGAAACTTTATAAAAGCAGTAATTGTGGGAAGGTCTTCACCTGGAAATCATACATGCCTCTATACTTGAAAAATCTTGCTGGAGATAAAACTTATGGAACTAATTAATGCGAGAAAGTTTCTTTGTCCAGCACAGTCATCATGAGATGTTACATATTTTATATTGCGTTTTTCTCTGAAATCTTAACATTTTTCATGACTCCCCTAAAACATTCCATGGTATGTTTTGCTATTGCCCACTTGATTGGTACTCACTTTGTCTCATGATGTTGACTGGCACAAAATGCCCTAGCAGAAATAGGTTAGTATCAGTTGGACATTCATTTTGTAATGACGTTTTAATCTGCCGGGTGGCACAATGGAGAGAAGGCTGCGTCTGAGTTCCCAAGACCTCAGACCAAATCAGTCTCTGATTATTGCTGGCTATGTGTCCCAGGCCAAAGGACTTAACCTGTTCTGGATGGGTTTCCCCATCTATAGAATGGGAATCCTAATAGCACCTGCTTGCCAGTGTTGAGGAGAGAATCAAATGAGACAGGATTTTCCAAGTGCTTTGCACGTATTAAATCACTGCGTAAGGAGAACTACTTGTGAGCTCACTACTATTATTTTCCCATAAACCTCATAGCAAAGCAAAGCCTAAAAGATTTGGGTAGTTTAGTCACTTTTTCTTTCTTCAAATTACATTAAAAAGAGTGTACATGAAAGCAGTATGTTGTGATGGACAGGGCGAAGAGTATAGAGTTGGGAAGACTTGTCTTCGCATCTTGTCTCAGATGCTTTCTTACTCTGTAACTTTGGGAATAACCTCTTTGTGCCTTCATTTGCTCATCTCCCAAAAGGGGAGGTTGTATCAGATTGACTGTGACAGAAAAGGAAAATGATGGATTTTGGAGAAGATGTGGGAAAATTGTGACACTAATGTTTTGTTCATGGAGAGATGAACTGATTCAACCGTTCTGGAGAGCAATTTGGAGCGATGCCCAAAAGGCAGTTAAACTGTGCATGCTCTTTGGTTCAGTAATACCACTACTAGATCTCTATCCCAAAGAGACTATTAAAAAAGGGAAAAGCCCTACCTGTACAAAAACATTTATAGCAGCGCTTTTTGTGGTGGCAAAGATTAGGAAATGGAGGGAATGCCCATTAGTTGGGGAATGACTGAACAAGTTATCATATGAAGCTAATAGAATACTATTGTGCTGTAAGAAATAATGAGCAGGCAGATTTCAGAAAATCCTAGAAAGACTTGCATTAACTAATGCAAAGCAAAGTGAGAAGAACCAGAACACTGTACACAGTAATAGTAATGTTTTGTGATGATCAACTAGGATAGACTGAGCTCTTCTTAACAATGCCACAATCTAAGACCATTCCAAAAGACTCATGATGGAAAGATTCCTTTCACATCTAGAGAAAGATCTATGACATCTGAATACAAATACAAGCATATTGGTTTCACATTTTTTGGTGAACTTACCCTTTTTCTCTGTTTCTTCTTTCAGAACATGACTAATGTGGAAATACGTTTACATGATAGTATATCTATAACTTCTGTCAGATTACTTACTGTCTTCAGGATGGGGAATGGAATGGAGGCAGGGAGGAAAAATTTGAAACTCAAAATATTATAAAAATTAATTTTGAAAACTAAAAAATATATATGGAGGAAGGGAGATAGTTCAGAACTTAAAATACATAAATTAAAATGGAGAGGTTGGACTCAATGCCTTCTATCATCCCTTCCAGTTCAAAATTGGTGTTCTCATCTACATTCATGTCTCTTTTCAAGACTGCCTCTGGTATTCAGCAGGACCAAGTTGGAGACGATAGCAGAAAGCTGTTGTCACTAAATTGTTCTTTGCTGCTGAAAAATAGAATTCTTGTACAAATCAGATGTGTTATATTGAAAAGAAAATAAGTATACTAACCCTGAGTTCAACAAATCCCAAGATCTCCCCTGCTAGAACCAGATTTACTAATCACTACAAAATGCTGGAAAAACTGGCAAGCAGTCTGGCAGCAACTAGGTATAGACCAACATCTTAGGGTGTAGACCAGGATTGGATCCAAATAGATACATTCCTGAGACATGAAAAGGCACTTCCAACAAATCAGAGGAACCATGGTGAAGATTTCAGAAGTATGGAGTGGAGAAAAGTGTGTCCACAGAGAAAGGGGTGAAGAGAATATGGAATAAAATGGGGAATTTTTATCATATGAAGAAACTGATGTGTCTAAAATGTACAAAGGAAGTAACTAGATGAGGACATGACTTGCAGTGAGCTTCTCCAATAAAGGTCTCATTTCCAAGTATTTAAAGAATGGATACAGACATAAAAATGAGCTGTTCCCCAGGAGTTCTATGCTCAAAAGTTATGAATGAACAGTTTTCAGAGGAAGATACCCAAGTTTTCAATGACCATATTTAAAAAGTGGCCCACATCTGTAAACACTAATCCATATCACTAATAATTAGAAAGATTTTAATATTGGTAGAGGTGATAAGCAAATGAGATCACCAACAATAGAGGGAATTCATAAACATTTGTGAATGGTGTGGTGCTCCTGCATTGTCCATGTCAGAGAACAAATGATGTGTAATCCTACACTCTGAGCCCTTCATCTCTGTCAGGACATGGGTAACAGAATCCATCTTTTGTCCTCTGCAGACATAGTTGGTTATTGTATTGATCAGAGTTCTTAAGTTTCTGGCCTTAGTTTTCATTTCAATATTACTTTTATTTGTAAAGTGTTCTGGTTCTGCTCACTTCTCATCATAGTAGTTGATATAAGCCTTCCCAGGTTCTTTTCCAGTCCTCACCATCATCATTTATTACAGCATACTTTCATCTTATTTATGGAAATGACAAATATTTGGGGAAATTTATTTTCCTTGACTATATATTAGCTTCAAAAATCTGGGGAAGATTGAGGGGAAGGATATGTGTAAATTCCGAAATTAAATTAAATTTTAAAAGGCCAAAATGTATGCTCAAATTCATTTATAATTAGTAGATAATTAATTCACTCTTGATGAAGATGGGAAGCCCCAAAAGTGATTAATATGAGGCAGACCCGGGGGAATCTGGACAGACTTTAAAGTGCCATATTGACTTTTTTAATATCTCAAAAACAAAATCAAGCAATAAATAATAGAAATTATGTCATGTGGAATCCTCTTTTTCTATTACATATGGTTTCTTGACTGTTGTCCTTTATTCTCAAAGAGGACCAAATTGACATCATTACACTAGAGTAAAGTTACACTGTCTGATTCACTGATTAAACCAATCTGAGCTCTGAATGCTCTGCTGCAGGTCAGACACAAATAGTCCATTTGAATGTTTGGGGTGGATTCTCTAAATTTGCACAGCTTGCATTTTTTTTTTTTTGAGCTACTTCAACTCTGCTCTTAGAATACACCACTGTCTCTCATGTGGGCACACCAAACTGAGTGGTCCTGTGCCACTGTCTCCCATGTCACTCAATCAGTTCCAAAGTTCTCAAGAGAGATCTTGAGAGTGTCCTTGTGTGATTTCTTCTGACCACCATATGAGTGCTTGCCCTATGTGAGTTCTCCATAAAATAAGACTTTATGGCAAGCATACATTTGGTATTTGGACAACATGACCACCCTATTGGAGTTGCACTCTCTGCAGTAGAGTTGGAATGCGTGGCAGTTTAGTTCAAGAAAGTACCTCAGTGTCTGGTATCTCATGCTGCCAGCTGATCTTCAGAATCTTCCTAGGACAATCCAAATGGAAGCCATTCAGTTGGCTAGCATGGAGCTGGTAGACTGTTCAGATTTCACAGGTATACAACAGTGAGGTCAGCACCTGGGCTCTGTAGACCTTCAGTTTGGTGGTCAGTCTAATGCTTCTCTCCCACATTTTCCTTCAGAGCCTCTCACATACTGAGCTAGCTATGGCAATGTGTGTTCAATCTCATTATCATGTGTACATCCCTTAAAAGTACACTAACAAGGTAAGTGAACTTATCCACAGCATTCAAAACTTCTCCATTTGGGCTTGCACTTCCAGGAGCCAAGATGGCAGAGTAAGTAGTAGGTTGCTCTCACTCTTCTTGACCTCTAAAAACCCAGAAAATGTCACCCCAGGAAAAATCCAGGCACAGCAAAGCCAGTAGAAAGAAGGGCTACAGCAACCTTTTAGCCTGGAAGGCTTGAGGGTGGAGGCTCTGGTGGAAGGGGAGCAGTATAGCATGGGAGGCATATCAGCAGCAAGCCCCAACTCAGCAAAACAGTGGGAGATCCTGAGCCTCTGGGTGGTGAAGTAGGCAAGCACTGACACCAGACCTCCCTTGTGCCTTGGCACAGGCAGGGGAACTGGCAGACCATCTTGGAAAACCATCATCTGCCCCAGTGGGCAGGCTGTCTCCAGCAGCCCAGCCTCCTTGTGAATTCACAACTCCAAGAAGCACAATTCCAGGTGGGCAGGCATCCTCTAGGGACTAGATGAACCCCCCCGCCCCTCCCCAGAGAAGTTCATTGTAGGGCCAGGGAAACAGAAAAACTCCACCTGGCCTCAGCACGTGGCAGCCCCCACCGCTAGGATGCCAGCTCAGCACCAGGTAAGCTGTCACACCCCTACAGATTCGAGCTACCAGCACACAAAATCAGGGACCAGGTCCCTGCCTCTGAGCACAAGTTGCTTGAAACAGTGCCCCCTCTGCTCCAGCAGGGGAGATCCATTTTAAAAATCAGGAAATAGTCAAACACAATGAGCAAAAAGCAGAAATGAACACTGACCATAGATTCTTTCAATGGGGATAGGGAAGATCAAAAGGTAATTTCAGAAGAAAACCACATTATCAATACACCCAAATCTGAAACCCCAAAGGGGCATATGACCTGGTCTCAAGCCCAGAAAGCCTCTTGGAAGAGCTCAAAAAGGGTTTCAAAAGTCAAATAAGAGAGGCAGAAGAAAAATTGGGAAAAGAAATGAGAGGTATGCAAGAAGGAGTTAATATCTTGAAAAAGGAAAGGCAAAAATGGCTGTAGAAAACAATTCCTTAAAAAATACAACTGTAGAAATGGAAAAAGAGGCAAAAACTCACTGAAGAAAACTCCTTAAAAAGGAAAATGAATGGGCCAAATGGAAAAGGAAGTATAAAAGCTAACTGATGAAAACAATTCGTTAAGAATTAGAATTGAGCAAGTGGAAGCTAATAACTCTATGAGACATCAATAATCAAACAAAAAAGAATGAAAAAAATAGAAGAAAACATAAAATACCTCATTGGAAAAACAATTGACCAGGAAAATAGATCCAAGGGAGATAATTTAAAAATTATTGTTCTACCTGAAAACTATGATGAAAAAAAGAGCCTGGACAGCACCTTGCAAGAAATCATCAAAGAAAACTGCCCTGAAGTCCTAGAACCAGAGGGTAAAATAGTCATCTAAAGAATCCACCTGTTACTTATTCAGTGCCATACCAATCAAATTATCAGATAATCATTGTCTAGAGCTAGAAAAAATAATATCAAAATTCATCTGGAAGAACAAAAGGTCCAGAATATCAAAGGGACTAATGAAAAGAAATGCTAGGGAAGGTAGCTTATCTCGGCCAGATCTCAAACTGTATTATAAAACAGCAATTATCAAAACCACTTGGTACTGGCTAAGAAACAGAAGGGTAGACAAGTGGAATAGGTTAGGTACTCAAGAGACAGTAGTCAATGAATATAGCAATATCTACTATTTAAAAAACCAAAGGACCCCAGTTTCAGGAATAAGAACTCACTATTCAACAAAAATTGTTGGGAAAACTGGATAAAAGTGTGGCAGAAACTAGGTATAGACCAATGCCTGACACCATACACAACAATAAAGTCCAAATGGGTACATGATGCAGGTATAAAGATTGATACTATAAACAAATTAATGGAGCAAGGAATAGTATATTTATCAGATTTATGGAGAAGAGAAGAATTTTTGACTAAACGAGATAGAAAGCATTATGAAGTACAAAGTGGATAATTTTGATTACATTAAACTGAAAAGTTTTTGCACAATTAAAATCAATGCAACCAAGATTAGAAGGGAAACAGAAAACTGGGAAAGAATTTTTGCAACTAGTGTCAGTGATAAAGGCCTCATTTCTAAAATATATAGAACTGAGGCAAATGTACAAGAATATAAATCATTCCCCAATTGACAAATGGTCAAAGGGTATGAACAGGCACTTTTCAGAGGAAGAAATTAAAGTTATCTATAGTCATATGAAAAAATGCTCTAAATCACTATTGATTAGAGAGATGCAAATCAAAACAACTTTGAGATACCACATCACACCTCTCAGATTGGCTAACATGACAAAACAGGAAGATATAAATGTTGGAGAAGATGTGGGAGAGGTGGAACACTAATTCATTGTTGGTGGAGTTGTGAGCTGATCCAACCATTCTAGAGAGCAATTTGGAACTATGCTCAAAGGGCTACAAAAATATGCATACACTTTGACCCAGCAATACTGCTTCTAGGATTATATCCCCAAGAGATCATAAAAATGGGAAAAGGTCCCACATGTACTAAAATATTTTTAATAGCATTCTTTGTAGTGGCCAAAAACTGGAAATCAAGGGGATGTCCATCATTGGGGAATGGCTAAATAAATTATGGTATGTGAATGTAATAGAATACTATTGTGCTATAAAAAATGATAAACAGGAAGACTTCATAGAGGACTGGAAAGACTTATATGAACTGATGCTGAGTGAAAGGAGCAGAAGCAGGAGAACTTTGTACACAGCAACAACCACAGTGTGTGAGGATTTTTCTGGTAGACTTAGAACTTCATTGAAATGCAAGAACTTAAAAAATTCCCAGTGGTCTTTTAAGATAAAATGGCTTCCACATCCAGAGAAAGAACTATGGAATTCTATCACAGAATGTAGCAGAATATTTTCTTCTGTATAACATTTTGGTTTATTATATGATTTCTCTCATTCATTTTAATTCTTCCATGAAACATGACTATGGTGAAAATGTAAAATAAAAAAAAAATCTACCCATCATCTTCTGAAAGAAATTTCAAAATGAAAATGCCAAGGAATAATGTAGCCAAATTCCAGGATTATCAGGTCAAGGAAATTCTGAGAGGCGAAATTAAGGAAGTTACAGGAAGAAATAGACAACAAAACTATACTAGTTTTAGAAATAGACAACAAAACTCAACCTCCCTCTTTCAGAACTAGAAAAAAACATCTAACTATAAAATAAACAAGAAATGTTAAGGAGGTGAATGAAATTTTAGAAATATTAGATATGATACACCTCTGGAGAAAATTGAATGGCGATAGAAAGAAACATACCTTGTTCTCAGCTGTACATGGCACCTACACAAAAAATGTCTATATTTTAGGGCATGAAAACCTCACAATATAAAAAGGAAAAAATATTAAATGAATCTTTTTTAGATCATGGGCCAATAAAAATTACATGTAATAAAAGGCCATGGAAAGATAGACTAAAACTCAATAGGAAACTTAGTAATCTAATCCTAAAGAATGAGTGGGATAAACAACAAATCATAGAAACAACCAATAACTTCACCCAAGAAAATGACATTTGATGTCCACATCTTAGTCACCACAAAAAGAGCTACAATAAATATTTTTGTACAAATAGGTCCTTACCCCTGTCCCCACCCTTTTTAAAAAATGTCTTTAGGATACAGACTTAGCAGTGGTATTGCTGGATCAAAAGGTATGCAAGGTTTTACAGCTCTTTGGATGTAGTTCAAAGTTGCTCTCAAAACGGATCAGTTGGATTGGATCAGTTCACAACTCCACTAACAGCGCATTAGTGTGCCAGTTTAAGGATAATATGGACCTGAATGTAGAAATTCATATTACCTAGCAGAGAAGTAGAAGAAGAAAAGTCCAAGGAAAGGTAGGGTAACAAGCAGGTTAGATTCAGGGTGGTTAGCAAAACAGACTGTTGAGGAGGATACAGGGTAAAAAAAAAAAATTGAAGAATAAATAGAAAATAATAAGATGGAAGGAAATGCACAGTTAGCAGCTATTATTCTGAATGTGAATGGGATGAAATCGCCCGTAAAATGAATGAGGAAAACAGAATGAATTAGAAAGCAGAATCCAAGAACATGTTGTTTATAAGATACATACTTCTAACAAAAAGATGCTCAGATGGTAAAAATAGGAGAGTGGAGTAAAATCTATTACGCTTCACCTGAAATAAAAAAAGGAAAGGGCATTCATCATGATCTCAGATGAAGCAAAGGGAAAAAGAGTCTTAATTAAAAGAGATAATCAGGGAAACTACATTTTGCTAAAATGAACCATACCAAACATATATGCATCAAGTGGAAGAACATCTAAAATGATGAGGCAAATGTTAAATGAATTACAGAAGGAAATATAGTGTAACTGCTAGTTTTAGTGTGTGTGAGAGATTGTGTAGGTATGTATTGACATACACAACTAAATTGTTTTAGCAAATTTAGGATTCTTCAATTTACACCTCCCCAGGCCCAGATGAATGTAACCATAAAATAAAAAAAAGAATAAATGAAAAGAATGGAATTTTAGAAAAGTTCGATATTATAGACACCTGGAAAAATTTGAATGAGAATAGGAGGGAGTATACTTATTACTCAGATGTATCTGGCACCTTCATAAAAATTGACCATGTATTAGGGCATAGAAACCTCACAAGAAATGCAGAAAAACGAACCCATAAAATACACCTTTTCCAGTCCATAAGGCAATCAGTACTGGGGAAGGTATCACCTAGTTCACTGTTTTGGTACTACCTACTATTCTTCGCACTGTGTGTTTGTCCTTTGTTGCTGAAGAAGACCATGCCATCAGAGAAATAATGACATGACTTGCACTTGAATTTGTTTTGAGTGAAGGAGGGCTGTGCAGGTCACCAGTCTCACTTCTCCTCCAGAGCCATCTGAATCTAGTTACCAGATATTCATCAGGATGACTAGAGATGACCCAGGATAAGGTAATTGGGGTAAAGTGACTTGCCCAAGATCACATAGTTAGTGAGTGTCAAGTGTCCAAGGTGTGATTTGAACTCAGGTCCTGTGATGAGTTAGGATGGGTAAATGTTGAGGAATGTCAAGGGGCCCCTTGAATTTTTCTTTTTGAGTTGCCACATCACAAGTTGCCCCTTATCTGTTTGTACCTGTTAGCTCTCATGTACTGGTGATTGTGTAGATGCTGAGATGCAACGCCCATTTTCCTGATGTGTACCTATCCAAATTGTCTTTATCTCTGTAAAGAAATTAACAATAAAAGCTGGCTCCATCTTGAATCTTTTGCTGATCTGCAGTGACAAGCCCCTCAGTGAGCTGCCATCTTGACATATTGTAATAAACTTCTATTCATTCTCTTAGTTGTCATGTTTATCCTGTTAATCTGGGTGAAAGCCTAAACAAAGAATTGTCCTTTTAACAATGACGGGAATTTACAAGGTCTTTGGACTTTCCTGAAGAAACAGGTTGTTGTGGTGGTCATTTATTTTATAATTTAAAAAATAATTTAATTTTAACTTATGGAATAAAACAAACATTTCTGTAACATAGTACAATAAAAGGATGATTGTACATGAAACTGCAAATTATTGCAAAAATGTACAAATAAGACAAATTGCTATTCCTTTCAAATATTCAACAAAATTACCATGTAAACCTCTTTTTTCTTCCCTTAACCCTCAGCCCCAGAGATGACTAACATTAGACAAAAACATACATATGTAGGTATATAAAATTATTCTATATTTGCTTCTATTTATGAGTTTTTTCTCTGGATGCAGATAGCATATTCCTTTATATGTCCTTTAAAGTAAATTTGGGTATTTATAATAGACAAAATAACTTAGTTGTAGTTCCCTTGGTTTCACTCTTCATTATTTTGTACAAATCTTTCCCTATTTTTCTAAAATCATTGAATTCATCATTTTTTAACACAGAGTAGTGCTCCGTCACAATCATAGACCATGACTTGTTCAGCCATTCTCCAAGTGATGGTCATCCCTGCAATGTCAAGTTCTTGGCAACCACAAAGAGAGCTGCTATAAACATTTTAGAACACACAGGTTCTCTGACCTTTCCCCTAATTATCTTTGAAAACAGACCAAGTAGTAGTAGTACAGGATCAAAGAGTAAAGGGAGTTTAATAACTGTGCATCGTTTCAAATTGCTCTTCAAAACGATTAGATCATCTTATAATTCCACCAACAATGCATCAGTGTCCCAGTTTTTCCAAATCCTCTCCAACATTTGTCACTTTCCTCTTTTGATATTTTAGTCAATTGTTTTAATCTGCCTCTCTCTAATCAACAATGATTTAAAACATTTTTTTAATCTGACTATAAATTGTTTTGATTTCTTTACTGCAAAACTATTCATATCTTTGACTATCAGCTGAAGAATGACTCACATTCTTATTTATTTGACAAAACTTTTTCCATATTTTAGATATGACAAACTGTCTATAAATTCTCTCCCTCCAGTTTTTGCTTTTGTTCTGAGCTTGGCTATATTTGTTTTCTTTATGGAAAAAAAACTTTTAATTTAATGTAATTGAAATTATTCATTGTCCATCTAAATTTCTGCTATATCACTTATTCATTTATAAATTGTTTACCTGTCCATATGTTTTATAAATAACATGCTCTGTGTTCTTTTAATTTTCTTGTAAAAATCTCTTTATATCTATTAGGTCATGTATTCAGGTAATTTTGGAGAGATTACTTTCAATTGAACAATGAAATTGGAAGCCGGACTGCAGGGAATTTCAGAGAAAGTAAAGCAAAGGCTATGGAAACACCCATTGTAAATGGGCACCTCAAGTTGTTTAGCTAAGAAATGGAAGAAAGACATTGGAAAATATCTCAGGGTTGAATTGATCAAATGACTGGGTTTTGAGGATGAAGAGAAATGGTTTGATTTGTGATAACAGGGAAGGAGTCCTGAAGTATGGGAGATACTGAAAAGTAGTAAAATTATAGGAATGCTGGAGAGGCAGTATACTGAGGAACATGAGCTGGAATGGATGATTTACACATGGAAAGGAGTTTGCTTTAGCTGGCAGAGAGAGGAGCATTTCATCTGATACTGGTGTTATAAAGGGAAAAAAAGGCACTTCACTTATGGGAGATGAGGAGGATAAAATAGCTCTTCATAAATATAAAAATATGAGGCAAATTTCTCTGCCAAGAAGTTGGGGGGATGGACAGTGGGGATAAGCAATAAGAGAGTGTTGAGAAGGAAGAAAAAGAACTGGAAAAGCTGCCATGTGGAATCAGATAGGAGTCGGTCATTTCGGTCAATTCTGACTCTTCATGATCCCATTTGGAGTTTTCTTGGCAAAGTTTCTGGAATAGATTGCCATTTGCTTTTCAGGCTCATTTAGCAAATGAGAAAACTGAGGCCAAGAGGACTCAGTGATTTGCTCAGGGTCACAGCTAATCAGTGTCTGAGGCTGGATTTGAACTCAAGTCTTTGTGACTAGTACTCTATCCACTCAATCAACGAGGTAACCAAAGGGAGTCGGGGAGAATCAGAGAAAAGGATAGCCATGCTACAGTGAGGGCCACATTGAGATTATGTAGCCTAAATTTGTAGTGGTCCCAGGGAGCCTGGTTTTATGAACGTCTGTCTCTCCATTCAGCTGCATCTAAGCAGTAGCAAAGGTTGCTTCCTTACTTAGAGTTAATACAAGGCTATGCTTTACATAAATTATCAATCTTATCAAGTCCTTTCACTGATCTCTGAGGCTCAATCTTTGGCCCATTCTTGGAGTCAGATTCATTGAGTTTGCAGTCACTCTCAGTCTGGGGAAATGGGAGGTAGAAAATCCCAGCTGTCCCATAGTATGAGATGATTCAGGAGCCAGAAAGAAGTGTTTGTGATTTTCACAATGGATCTGGTCAGGTCTCATCAGGGTTAGAACTAGTCATAATTACTCCATATATAAGGGACAGGAAAGAGCCAGAAACAGGGCTGAGGCCAGAACCTGCATTTGCTAACCAAGTCAGAGATGAGAATACAGGGAATGAGGTAGAGCCTGTGGACTGGTGTCAACCCTGGGCCCAGTCAGTCAGTCAATAAACATGGATTAAGCATCTCTAGTTTTCAAAACTTTTGGAAGTGCTGCCTGTGCTGCCAAGGAGCTCCCAATCTAGCATAAAAACATGGAGATCATTTGAGAAGAAGCAACAGATTGGGTATCTCATCTTTAGCTGATCCAGGGAAATGAGAGTATTTGGGAATGGAAAGACATCTAATTCAACGTGGTATAAGAAAACAGAGAGTGAGGCTAGTAACAGTTTATGAAGGAGAGGAGGATTAGGGAAGAAAGAGTCAAAATCAAAATAAGAATGACAGAAATTGCAGGCACAGCTCAGAGGCATTGTGGCTTTTATTCCAGAGTATCACAGTAAAGTGAATTATTGTAACCAAGTGAGTCACATGAATTTTTTGGTTTCTCAGTGCATGTACAAATTATGCTTACAACATACCATTTTCTATTACATGTACAGTGCTAGTATGTCTTTTTAAAATGTACACACTTTAATTTTTAAAATAGTTTATTGCTAATAAAAGCTATTATCCGAGACTTCAGTGAGTCAATTTTTTTGTATTTTATTATTTTCCTCAATTGCATGTAAAAACAATTTTTAACACTTGTTTTTAAAACTTTGAGTTCCAAATTCTCCCCTTCCTCCCTCCCTCCCATTGAGAAGTTGAACAGTTCATTATAGGTTATACATGTATAGTCATGAAAAACATCCATATTATGTTGTGAAAGAAAACTTAGACAAAATAAAGTTCAACAAAACTATGTTTCATACTTTATTCAGACAGCATCAGTTCTTTCGCTGGGTCATTGTACTGACGAAAATAGTTAAGTCATTTGCAGCTGATCATCTTACAATATTGTTGTTACTTTGCACATAGTACATTTCACTTTGCATCAGCCCATGCAGGCCTTTCCAGGTTTTTCTGAGAGCATCCTGCTCATGATTTCTTACAGTACAGTAGTATTTCATCATAATCCCATACCATAGCTTGTTCACTATTTCTCAATTGATGGGCATCCCCTCAATTTCTAAATCTTTGCACCGAAAAACAAGTTGCTATAAATGTTTTTGTACCTACAAGTCCTTTCCCTTTTTGTTTTTTATCTCTTTGGGGATACAGATCTAGTAGTGATATTGCTAAGTCAAAGGATATGCACTGTTTTATCTTCCTTCTATAGTTTCAAATTGCTCTACAGAATGGTTGAATCAGTTCAAAACTCCACCAATAATGCATTAATATCTCATTTTTTCTCATATTCCTTCCAACCTTTCTCATTTATTTTTCTCTGTCCTCTTAGTCTTTCTAAGGGGTATGAGGTAATACCTCAGAATTGTTTAAATTTCTCCAATTAATAGTGAGCTGTTTTGTCATATGGCTGTGGACAGCTTTAATTATTTCGTCTGAAAACCGATCATATCCTATGATCACTTATCAATTGGTGACTGGCTCTTACTTTTATTAATTTGACTCAGTTCTCTATATATTTGAGAAATGAGGCCTTTATCAAAGAAAATTGCTTCAAAAGTTTTTTCCCAGTTACTATTGCTAACCGTATTTCCTTCCATCCCATCTCCCACCATGTATTCTTTACTTTCTCCTTTCACCAGTCCCTTCTCAAAAGTGTTTTGATTCAGACTACTTCCTCCCTTCCTATACCCTCCTTTTTACCCTTCTCTTATCCCCTTCCCCTCCTACTTTCCTGTGATATAAGACAGATTTCTTACTCATTTAAGTGTTTATGTCATTGCCTCTTGGAGATAATTCTGATCAGAATGAGACTCACTTATTCCTCCTTCTCCCCCTTTCCCTCCAATATAAAGGCCTTTTCTTGCCTCTTTTCTGAGACAATTTACTCCACTCTACCTCTTCCTTTCTCTTTATCCAAATACATTCCCCTCACACTTGAATTTCACTTTTTAGATACCATTCCTTCATATTCAACTCCTATCTGCGCCTTGTGTCACATGCACTCTTTCTAACCACTCTAATAATGAAAAGGTCTTATGAGCTACAAATATCATCTTCCCACACAGGAATGTTGTAATCAAAAGGGAGCTGCACAGTATTTTCACTTCAGGTTCAGATCTTAAGATACAATGGCATGCACTCAAACAAGTTTAATAGGCAACTAAGTTTATTCAGCAATACTATAAATAGAGCAAGTTAGCAAGTGTATACATATAATCTAATAGATAATAGCTATGACAGAACAGAAAAAGAGAAGAAATGCATCACCAACCAGGCACAGTTTCATCACTTAACATGACCAGGGAGGCTTCAATGGGGGCAGTTGGCAAGAGTCCTGACCAAGAGAATCAATAGATGTAGGCATCCCCACTTCTGAAGCAAAAACCTCCAAAGATCTCTTTCCCATTCAGTCCCTTCACACATGGAGCTCTGGGGACAAATGACTGTTGAAAGAAGAAGGAACTCGGCCAAAGTTCCAGATGTCTATTTTGATGTATGTGCTCAAGGACTGGCCAGATCCTTGGGCACATACACCTCCTCTGTTAAGGAGTTTTATGACTTTTTAAGATAAGAGTCTTTTCATCCTGGTTACATGGTTCATTAGTTCTTCCAATATTTATGTGCTGCTTCCTTTGGCACTCCTGGCTACGCATATCAACTTTAAGTTACATTCCTTATGTCAGATCATGTGGCTGTCATGCAAGGGGCTGGAGAGAATCTCTTCAGTTTCCCTTAAAAATGTAAAGCGTTTAACTTTATTAAGTCCTTTATGATTTTCTTTTTCTGTTTACCTTTTTATCTTTCTCTTAAGTCTTATATTTGAAAGTCAAAGTTTCTGTTCACTTCTGGTCTTTTCATCAAGGATATTGAAAGTACTTGGTTGTTGTCCTTTGTTTTCAAAGAGGACCAAAATAACATCACCATAATAAAGTGAAGTTTCAGTGTTTCCTACTGTGGCTGATCAGACCAATACGAGCTTGGAATGCTCTACCACAGGTTGGGCACAGAGAGTTCATGTGAATATTTGGGGTGGATACTACAAACTTGTGCACACTGTGTTTACTTTGTGCTGTCTCAATTCTACTTTGCTCATAGAACCCAACATCCTTTCTGATGTGGGCACACCATGCTGTGCGGT
This sequence comes from Potorous gilbertii, assembly GCA_028658325.1. NCBI lineage: Eukaryota > Metazoa > Chordata > Mammalia > Diprotodontia > Potoroidae > Potorous > Potorous gilbertii. Next base: position 2,700,726 of record CM053771.1, on the reverse strand, counting down.
CCTGTGCCAGTGTCTCCCATGTTGCACAGTCAAATCCAAAGTCAATCTTTGAATAGAAAGTACTACATCTCATTCAATATCCATATTTTTAGGGGTGGATTATGCTCAGTTTTGCTGGGTGGGAAATTCTTGGTTGTGATCCTAGCTCCTTTGCCCTCTGAAATATTCTAATTCAAGCCCTCCAGTCTTTTAATGTAGAAGCTGCTAAATCATGTGTTATCTTGACTGTAACTCCACAAGACTTGAATTATTTCTTTCTGACTGCTTGCAATATTTTCTTCTTGGCCTGGAAAATCTGAAATTTGGCTATAATATTCCTGGGTGTTTTCAATTTGACATCTTTTAGGAGGTGATTGGTGGATTCTTTTCATTTCTATTTTATCCCAGTTCTAAGATATCAGCAATAATTACGGTAAAGACTTCACATGAAACTCAACATGCATCCACATTGGGGAAATCTTGCTGGAGATAAAATATATGGATCTAATTAACGAAAGAAGGCCTCTTCCTGTAGCACAGACTTCAACAGACACATATTTTACGTTCTGCATGGAACCTTGAAAATGGATGGAATTTTTCTCTGAAATCTAAAGGTTTCTCATGATGCCCCTAAAATATCCCATGGCATTCTTCTGCCATTATTCACTTTGTCTCATGATGTCGACTAGGACGAAAAGTCCTAGTGTAAATATTTTTGTATCTGTTGGGCAATTATTTTTAATGATGTTTTAATCTGTTGGGTGGCACGATGGATAGAGGACAGTCTCTGAGTCCAAAATACCTCAGTTCAAATTCAGTCTCTGGTGGTTACTGGCTATGTGACCCTGGACTATTTACTTAACCAATTCCTAGATGAATTTCCTCATATGTAGAATAGAGATAATGACAATCAGTATTTGTTAAGTGCTTCACAAACATTAAATCACTGAGCAAAGTAAACAAATTGTGAGTTCACTATTATGATTTTTCCTGGGATCATAAATCTTGTAAATGCCAGTGGCCTAAAAGGTATAAATACTTTAGTCACTTTTTCTTTTTATTCAAATTGATCTTCAGAAAAGTGTAGGTGATGTTGTAATGAATTGGAAGAAGGGTTTAGAGTGGGGGAGACTTGGCTTCAACTCTTATTTCAAATGTCTGGATGAGGAACAAGCTCTCTGTGACTCTATTTACTCTTCTCTAAAAGGGCAGGTTGTGTCAGACTGGCTAATATGACGGAAAATAAAATTGATGAATGTTGGAGATGTAGGAAAATTAGGACAGTAATGCATTGCCCGTGGGGTTGTGAACTGATCCTACCATTCAGGAGAGCAATTTGGAACCATACCCAAAAGGCTACAAAACTGTGCATATCCTCTGATCCAGCAATACCACTGCTAGGTCTGTATCCCAAAGAGACCATTCAAAAGGGAAAATGTACAAAAATGTTTATAGTGGCTCTTTTTGTGGTGGCAAAGAATTGGAAATTGAGGGAATGACCACTCAATGGGGAATAGTTGAATGAGTTGTGGTATATCAATGTAATGGAATACTATTTTGCTATAAGAAATGATGAGCAGGTGGGTTTCAGAAAAGCTTGTAAAGACATGAACTGATATAAAGTGAAGTCAGCAGGATTAACAGAATAGTATACACAGTAACAGTAATGTTTTGCAATGATCAACCATGATAGACTTAGCTCTTCTCAGCAACACAATGATCCAAGACAATTCCAAAAGACTCATGATGGAAAATGCTATCCACATCCAGAGAAAGCACTATGGAGTCTGAATGCAGATTGAAGCATACGTTTTTCTCCTACTTTTTCTTTTCTCTGTGGCTTTTCCCTTTTTTACCATTTCTTTCACAACATAATTAATTTGTATGCCCATAAATTCAACAATGTAAATGAGATGGATGAGTATTTTAAAAAATACAAATTACCCAGATTGACAGAAGAGGAAGTTGAATACTTAAACAATCCCATCTCAGAAAAAGAAATTGAACTCCCACGGAAAAACTCTCCAGGGCCAGATGGATTTACAAGTGAATTCTATCAAACATTTAAAGAACAGTTAATTCCAATACTATATAGATTATTTTTGAAAATTTGGAAAGAAGGATTCCTCCCAAATTCTTTTTATGATACAAATATGGTTTTGATACCTAAACCAGGAAGAGACAAAACAGAGAAAGAAAATTATAGACCAATTTCTCTAATGCATATAGATGCAAAAATTTTAAATATGATTTTAGCAAAACAAATACAGCATCTTATCACCAGAATAATAGATTATGATCAGGTAGGATTCATACCAGAAATGCAGGACTGGTTCAATATTAGGAAAACTATTAGCATTATCGATCATATTAACAACAAAACAAACTAATTGATTATCTCAATAGATGCAGAAAAAGCTTTCGACAAAATACAACACCTATTCCTATTAAAAATGCTAGAGAACATAGGAATAAAGGGAACTTTCCATAAAATAATAAGCAGTATCTACCTAAAACCTTCAACAAGTGTTATACACAATGGAGATAAGCTAGATGCATTTCCAATAAGATCAGGGATGAAACAGGGATTATCACCACTATTATTCAATATGGTACTAGAAGTGTTAGCTGTAGCAATTAGAAAAATAAAGAAATTGAAGGAATAAGAATAGGCAAAGAAGAAACTAAGTTATTACTCTTTGCAGATGATATAATGATATACTTAGAGAATCCCAGAAATTCAAGTAAAAAACAACTTGAAATAATAAACAACTTTGGCAAAGTTGTAGGTTACAAAATAAACTCGCACAAATCTTCTGCATTCCTATATATTAGAAACAAAGTCCAAAAGCAAGAGATAGAAAGAGAAATCCCATTTAAAGCTAGAGTAGACACTATAAAATATTCGGGAGTTTACCTGCCAAAACAAACCTAGGGACTATATGAACATAATTACAAGACACTTTTTGCACAAATAAAGTCAAATCTAAGTAAGTGGAAAAACATCAGTTGCTCATGGGTAAGCCAAGCCAATATAATAAAAATGACAATTCTATGTAAATAATTTACTTATTTAGTGCCATACCAATTAAACTGTCAGAAAATTATTTCCTAGAGCTGGATTAAATAATATCAAAATTCATCTGGAAGAACAAAAGGTCCAGAATATCAAAGGGACTAATAAGAAGAAATGCTTGGGAAGGTGGCCTAGTGCTACCGGACCTCAAACTGTGCTACAAAGCAGCAATTATCAAAACCACTTGGTCTTGGCTAAGAAACAGAAGGGTAGACAAATGGAGTAGGCTAGGTACTCAAGACACAGCAAGCAATGAATATAAATCTCCTGTTTGATAAACCCAAGGACCCCATTTTCTGGGATAAGAACTCACTGTTTGACAAAAATTGCTGGGAAAACTGGATAACAGTGTGGCAGAAACTAGGCATAGAGCCAGGCCTGACACCATACACAATAATAAGGTCCAAATGGGTACATGAGCTAGGTATAAAGATTGATACCATGGACAAATTGGAGGGGCAAGGAATAGTGTATTTATCAGATTTATGGAGAAGGGAAGAATTTTTGAATAAAGAAGAGATAGACAGCATTATGAAGTACAAGATGGATAATTTTGATGACATTAAACTGAAAAGTTTTTGCACAACCAAACCCAATGCAACCAAAATTCAGAGGGATGTAGCAAATTGGAAAAGAATTTTTACAGCTAATCTCGGGGATAAAAGTCTTATTTCTTCAATATATAGAGAACTGAGTCAAATGTACAACAATATAAGTCATTTCTCAGTTGATAAATGGTCAAAGGATATGAACAGACAATTTTCATAGGAAGAAATTAAAGATATCTATAATCACATGAAAAATGCCCTAAATCACTTTTGATTAGAGAGATGCAAATCAAAACAACTCTGAGGTACCACATCACACCTATCATATTGGCAAACATGAAAGAACAGGAAGATGATAAATGTTGGAGAGGATGTGGGAGACTTGGAACACTAATGCATTGTTGGTGGAGCTGTGAGCTCATCCAACCATTCTGGAGAGCAATTTAGAACTATGCCCAAAGGGCTATAAAAATGTGCATACCCTTTTATCTAGCAATATTGCTTCTAGGATTGTATCCCCAAGAGATCATAAAAATGGGAAAGGGTCCCACATATACAACAATATTTATAGAAGTACTCTTTGTAGTGGTCAAAAACTGGAAATCAAAGGGATGCCCACCAATTGGGGAACGACTGAATAAACTATGGTATATGAATGTAATGGAGTACTATTGTGCTATAAGAAATGATGGACAGGAAGACTTCATAGAGGCCTGGAAAGACTTATATGATCTGATGCTGAGTGAAAGAAGCAGAACCAGGAGAACTTTGTGCACAGCAATGACCACAGTGTGAGTTTTTTCTGGTAGACTTGGAACTTCATAGCAATGCAAGGACTTAAAAAAAAAATTCCCCAATAGCCTTCTAAGGCAAAATGTCTTCCTCATGCAGAAATCTATGGTCCCTTTCAAATCAAAATTTGTATTCTCATCAAAAATATCATTCATATTCTCTTTCCAAAGTCTCCTCTCATATTTCAGGAAGGAGACCTAGCAGGACCAAGTAGGTGTTCACTGAAACTGTCCTATGTTACTTAAGAAAGAGACTTTATACAAATTAGATGTGCAATACACAAAAGAAAAATGAGTAAAACCCTGTGTTAAACAAATCCCAAGACCTCACCTGCTAGAACTGGATTTGTTATCACTATAAAAATGCTGGAAAAACTGGCAGGCAGTCTGGAAGAAACTAGGTACAGACCAGCATCTCATTTTGAAGACCCAGGATTACCTCCAAATAGACACATGTCTGAGATATGAAAACTTGCCTGAAACAAATCAGAAAAACCATAATAAAGATTCATTTTGTAATTATGAAGTGGGGAAAAGTGAAACCCCAGAAAAGGGATGGAGAGATGCTATCCACATCCAGAAAAAGAATTATGGAATCTGAATGCAGACTGAAACATATTATTTGCTCTGTCTCTCTCTCAATTCTGCATCATGGTTTCTCCCATTGGTTCTAATTCTTCTGTACAACATGAGTCATGTGAAAATAGATTTAATATGAATGTACATGTGCAGCCTATATCAATTTACATGCTGACTTGGGGGGGCAGGAAGGGAAGACATGGGGAGAAAATTTGGAACTCAAAATCTTATGGAAGTGAATGTTGAAAACTAAAAATAAATTAATTAAATTAAGAAAATATAAAACCATTTGAAAAAAAAAGAAAGTAGCTGATCCTATACTTCGAGGCACTGGCAGCAAATGGTCCTTAGGAAAATTGGGATTCTATATGGCAGCTGCAACTGTAAATCCAGATTTGATTGGACTGAGTGCTCCTAATCTCAATTAGAATGTGGGCTTATTTAAAGTCAGTTGCATTTTTCCAAAGCCGTAATTGGAATGGTTGACCCTGTACAGGTAGATCAGACACTGAAAAATTGACATTAAGGTGATATGGGAACTATAAGAATCAGAACATGAAGAGAATTCCATGGGAATTACTCCGTTTACTCTGAATGCCAGCAGTCGTGAGTTTCAAATGGACAGAAGGATGAAGTGATTTTTCTATGGAAGATAATTCAGAAATGCATTGATGTCCTGCTGGCAATTTTCTTTCATGCTTTAAATCTATAGCTTTGTTTATGCTGTTACTGTGCATCTCATTTTTCTCATTTTGGGATTTTTGGGAAACCATAGTGTAAAAATACTAACTTGAAAAATGATTCCTAGAGGCTGATGCAATTGAATCCTTAGAAAATGACCTCCTCTTTTGATCTGGAAGCTGTGAAATTACGAATTAAGCTGTGAGAGAGTAGTTATAATGTGGAGATAATCTGAAGTATTCAACTGGGCATATTTTACTTTAAAATGACTAATAATATAAACTTACTCTTTGAGAAAAGTACAAAGGATTCTTCCTTATATGTAAAGTTTTGGGAGACTTTCCCAAGGAAGTCTTTTGAGACCTTCTCTTTAGGCAAGGTCATTAAATCTTATTAATCCTCAAGAAAAAGTTGCTGAAAAAAAGAGTATCCAATTCTAAAATGATGAAGTGCTCCCCTGAGTAACCAAGACCTCTCACAGCTGAAAGGAGAGACCCAATGGAAAGGGCAATGAGTAAAGGAAAAACTGTGTGTGGCTCAGGGTCTGACCTATCTGTGTCTTGCACCAGCAGAGCTGGCTTCCAGAAGGCTGAGATATCTCAGTTCCAAAGGAAGGCAGAGGGAGCTATGGCCCAAAGGAAGAAGGCAGAGGTGAACCACCTCCAGGGGAAGGAGGCTTTACAAGGTTGGTGACAAGTTTGTGTCTAATAAAGAAGTGACTTTTATCTGATGGACTATCAGTCCACTGATTATGAAAAGTATAAAATCTCAAGTGGAACACTATGTACTGAACTAACATCTTTGAGTCATCTTAGTCTCAAGAAACCTGAACTTTGATTCTGAATGTGCCTCCTTCCTTCACTAGAGCTGGTATTGTCAGATCTTGAGGGGCATAAAATAAGAGATTGTCTCAAATTTTCCTGAACTGCGGGATTTGATTATGTTAATTTCAGAAGCAATTACACATCAATCAATAAACATTATTAGGCACCTACTACATGCCAGGTGGTATGCTCAATGTTGAGGATATCAAGAAAGATTAAACAGTCCTTTTCCATTGTGTTTCCTTACAAGACTGCTGTTACTGTCTTCATTTTCCTCCTGGTTCTGCTCACTTCACTTTGCATCAGTTCACACAGGTCCTCCCAGGTAATTTTTAAACCTCCCCTTTGTCATTTCTTACAGTACAATAACATGCCCTCACATTCTCATACCATAACACAGCCATTCCCCAACTGATCAGTATCTCCTCTATTTCCAGATCTCTGCAACCATGAGAAGAGCTGCTAGAAACACTTCTGTACATCTAGAGCCTTTTCCTTTTCCTATTATGTCCATTGAGAAAAGGCCACATAACAGCATTGCTGGTCAAAGGGCATGCCAAGTTACATAGCTCTTTGGGCAAGCAGCCACATTTTGCTCCAGATAGGATGGATTAGTTCACAACTCCACCAACAGGGCATTACTGTAGCTACTTTCCCACCCCCACCCCCGGCATTTGTCATTTTCTTTTTATCCCATCTTATTCTATCTCATGGATGGGAGGTGGAACCTCAGTTGTTTTTCATTTATATTTCTCTAATTATTAGTGATTTAGACAACTTCTTCACATAACTCTTACTGTCTTATATTTCTTTCTTCAAAAAATCCCAGTTTGTATATTTTAATCATTTACCAACTAGGGAATGTATAAATTAGATTCAGTTCTCTATATATCTGAGAAATGAGACCTTCTCAAAGAAACTATTCAAGTAAGAATTCCAGCCCTCCAGTTTCCTAAGTTTTAAAAAAATTTTGCTTGCATTTTATTTTGTTTGCATTAAACCTTTTACACTTTGTGTAATCAAAATGACCTGTTTTGTCTTCTGCAAACCCCAATCTTTCTGCCATTTCCATGACAGTGATATCATTCACTTTTTCTGGACTTGTATTATTTGGGAGCCATTTTTTATCATGTATATACAATTGTTCTCCATTTTTATTTCTTCTTTGTTATTTAGTCTTTTCAATCATATGTGACTCTGAGAGCCTATTTGGAGATTTCTTGGTAACAATAGTTGTGTGGTTTGCCATTTCCTTCTCCAGCTTATTTCACAGATGAGGAAACTGAGGCAAAAAGGGCTAAGTGATGTGCCCAGGGTCACACAACTTGTATGTTTCTGAGGCCAGATTTGAACTCAAAAAGATGGGTCTCACTGACTCGAAGCCAGCTACTTAATCCACTTTACCACTTAGCTACTCTGATACCACCTAGCTGCCCTGATTTCTTCTTTAAAACACCTGATGTATGCTGTATTTGGAAACCATATTTCATCTGTAACCTCCTTTATTTCTATTAATTAACTTGTAAACAGGCAATGAATTTACTGATCCTTTCCCTCTTTCAAGATTCCCAAGAATTTATCAAATTTTCCTTTACACTAGGGTATCTTGAGTCACTATCCTTCATTGGAGGGTATTTATTTACAGCATGATGTCTCAATATAGTGGGACAGTCACTCCTTTTATTGATAACAATTGATGCCAAATTAATCCTCTAATAAATCACTCAGGAGAGAAGCTATTCCAAATCTCTTTCCTTCCCAGTCTTCCACATATATCATTCATCACCCTGAACCAGGGCTATGAACTCCCAGTCTCCATTTAAGGAGGAATTTCATCTCAGATATCTCCATTTCTGACCTGGTTCGACTACTTTGGAACCTTCTCAGACTCACTTCTCTCCCCTGCCTTCACATTGGATACCTTTTCCCTTCCTCATTTCCTGCTTTTTTGGAGGGTGTTATCTCTAACCATTAGATGGCCAATTCTTTGAGGTAAAGCACTATTTATATGTACTCAGATTTGCATGTCTAGCCCTTAGTACAGAGCTTGGCTCACAGTAGCCAATTAAACGATGTTTACTGATAATTCCACCCAATCATTCTCATCTGGGTACCTTGTGTCTTACTTTAAAAATTAAGCCCATTCAAGCTGAGCTCCTTCTGCTCCGAAATGCCTTCTAGACAATTGGAACTAGATGACTAATTTGAGATGTCTCAAAATCAACAGGTGTGAAATTGAACTCATTTCTTTCTTTTTCTCTGCCCTATTCCTGTCAAGGGCTGCACCTTCCTCCTAGTCCCTCAGGCTGACAATCAAGAGTCCTCCTTACCCATTATTTCAGGAGTTCCCTGAGGGCACAGACCTTTACTTACCTTTTATAACCTCAGCAATAAGCATAGTGCCAGGCACATAGTAGGCACTTAAGAAATGTTTATTGAATGGCTAAATACTCCCATTCTCTCCATATCAAAACCCCTTCATGTAATCTTCTAGTAGCTTCTTTCTTCCAGGCTTTCAGGAGGTTACCTCTGTCTTCACCAAGGCCAGCCCTCTACATGGGCATTTGATTCTAGCCTCACTCATCTCCCCAGTTACTCAACTGGTCTAACGGCTGGCTCTTTTCCTGCTGCTTTCAAATACACCTTCCTCCTCCATCCATAAGGGACCCTCTCCAGTCCTCAAGCAATCTTTTTCTCTCACCTCTTTTTCTTAGCCAAATTTCTTGACAAATCAGTCTTGAACTGGCTGCTCTCTCCCTCACTCCTATAAAATTGTTCTCTCTAAAGTTATCAGTGCACTCTAAATGGCCCAGACTGGTGGCCTTTTCTTCATACTGGGCATTGTTGACCACTCTCTCCTTTTGGATTCTCACTCCTCTGGGAGTTTTCTCTATTCCTTTACCTCCTATCTTTCTGACCACACTTTCAGTCTTCTTTGACAGTCCATGGACCACATTCCACCCAAAAGTGCACATTTCTCAACCCTAAAGGCTCATCTCTTGATCCTTAGCTTTTCTCCCTCTTGGATTGACTTATTACCTCTACACTCACGACTGTGATCTAAGAACCTCAACCCCTCCTCTGTGCTTCAGTCCCATTTCTCATTGCCTTTAAGTGCCTCAAAGACCACTTAATCACAACACATCTACAACCTCAACACCAAATTTTTGGTCCTCTACCTCCCTATCTTACAAACTTCCCTCTTTTCTTGGAAGGTACCACCATCTTCCAGCTTCACAGGGCTGGCCCTGTCCTGTACTTCTCTCTTTCATACCACATACACAGTCAGCTCACAAAGCTCATCTTGGCTACCTTCACTCTCTCTCATTATGAGACTTTGGGGATTTATTTATGATACTTAAAGACAATTATACCAAACTAGTTTTGAAAAATTCTAATTTTAGGGATTTATTTTTGATTTAAGTTTGAATAACAGATATCTGTAAAGTTAGGTGAGGCCTGCCAAATATATGGCCCAAAGGCTGCTTGCAGCTAGCCCAAGTGGTTCAGGAGCCCGGATGTTGTGAAGTCATGTTTTATGTCATCTTCGTTGCTCACAGGCTGCCTGGAAGCCCTTGGAGGGCCCCAGTAGGCCTGTGTTGGGCAAGCCTGCTCTAAAGGAAAGTAGTGCAGTCAGTTTTGCAGAGGGATTTGTATTTTTGCAGGCCAGGCCCCAGGCAACACAGACTGTAAGTGGTTCATTATGTTATACAAGCCTGGTTTATATGTTTCCAACGAATTAGCTTTGTGAATGTTTAGTGATTAGCTTGTTAACATCAGGATATGTTTTAAGCTGTTTTTAAAGACAGAAATATTTTTAGGAGAGAATGTTTAAGTAAGAAAAAATTACTTACATGTTTAAGGGAAGATCTTTTGTGTGACTTTCAGAAGGCCTGATAAACTTTATTTGTAAGCCAATTAACTGCTGTTATTTGATGGAAGTGATAACAATTGTGGCCCAGGAGAAAGTTTTTGGGGAACCTGGATGTTGTTTTTGAGTTTCATTTTTGGATATGTTGTGTTCTTGGACCCACCTTAATTGGGTGTTTTAAGAAAAATCTCAGCAGTTAACAGCTCAGTGGAAGCAACATCTGAGATCTAAGACTAAGATGTATCCCTGGGAACTAGGTAGGGAGGTTGCCTTGGGAAAGCTAAGCTTAGTTGGACTCTTCTTGATTCATTTTCCCATACAAGAAATCTGTCTCTCACCTTCCATATACTGGGCTACTTAGAGTGCAGGAGGCTGTAAGGACCAGTTCTGATGCTGCTATAATCATGTCCCAGCTCATATATCATATAGGAAATTTCTATTGTCGAGGAGGCAAACAGTGGAAGTTGCTATTACAATACTGGATCTATCAGTTATTAGGTTAGACCTAAGGCATCTGAATGACTGCAATAAACTGATTAAAGTGTGAAAGAGCTTGCTATCTGGGTGTGAATTTGTAGCCATTCCATGTCCTGAGCAAGACTTAAATTAGTGCTTGAACTTGTCACATGTATAAGATTCAGTACCTTAAGTATCTCATTCTTTCGCTATTAAACATAATTAGATAAAGGTAGAGAAATTTATGAAACAAAAATGTAGTTGGGAGGTTAAAGTCAAGAACCTCTTTTGTATGTGCTTTAAGGAATAGGATTTAAGTATGGCCAGTTATTTTAGTGAAGAGGAGTAACTTTTGAGCTATTTTGTTTAACTTAACAAGAAACCTGATTTTACTTATATTTGTTATTTGATCTAGAATTAGAACCTGTGTGTAGAGCATATTCTGAAGAGTATGCAGACTCAAAGATGTTCCCATTCTTAAAGGATTCTGGGAGCAGTGGTCTATGTTTATATCCATTTGGACATGACTACTAACTGAACATGTTTTACTATAGACAACTTTTCATATAAGCTGTTCTTAGTACACAATTAGGGATTATTATATGTATACATACCATCTCAAGTGTTTTGTTATTTGTTATTAAGCATCTTAAAGCAAAGTTAGTTGTGTAATGTTGACCCTAGGGATGAAAAAGCATCCATTTACCATGAGTTCTGTGATTTTTCAAGCTGAATCTCTTACTGTTACCAATGTGATATCATAGTCAATACTCATTACGTATATGTGATCCTTGAGAGCTGACTCCACCTGAAGCTGATTACGGGAACTTGCTCTTTAAGACCTAATGGGACTGTAACTGATATTATTCTGAATCTGACTCTAGGAATATTCATGAAAGAAAGCTATTAAACCCATAATCTACGATGTGAGTAACCATGTCATGGAAATCCATCAACTACTGGTGGACTTTTCATGGGAAAAGTTGGGAGAAATTCACAGTGTGGGCCGAGAAAGGATTCCCCTGACTCAATTTCTCCAGTATAACATTTTCTCTTTGGCTCAACACAACTGGGTATCTGTGTAACTTTCACCTGGAATTGAGATGAATTTAGGGAACCATTATCCTCTTACTGTGAAGCTATGTCCCTGATTCTTCTTGTATGGCCAATTTACACAATCATATTAGGTACTCAGCATAAACAGAACTAAGTAGACTTTTTTACTTTATTACTGGACTTTATCTGAATTGTTCCTTGTCACACATGACCCTCCATCTCCTAACTGCATTTTCATGCATTCCCTCCCTACCCCCAAGCCTTGAATGCTGTCCCTTGTCTCAGCTTCCTAGTTTCACTGACTGCCTTCAAGTCTTCACCAAAATCCCATCTTCTGCAAGAAGGCTTCCTTGGTCAACTATCTCTGTTTTTTTTTTTCTTCATTTTACCTTGTATATAGTTTGTATGCAGGAAAAAAGAAAACAAACATTTTAAAGTGCCTGCTTTGTGCCAGGTACAAGCACTTTACAAATATTATCTCATCAGATCAGAACCACAACCCCACTATGTAGGTCCTGTTACCTCTATTTTACAGTAGCGAAAACGGAGGCAAATTAGCTAGGGTCTGAGGTCGGATTTGGGCTCAGGTTTCCTGATTCCAGGTCCAGCACTCTGTCTACTATATTTCCTAGTGACTATGTATGTACATATGTATATATGTATGTATATATGTGTTTGTGTAAATGTGTGTAGTTGTTTGCAAATTCTCTCCTACTTTCTTTTTGAATCTGGCAGAATCTGTTCAGCTTGAGTTGGTTCAAAGGTGTAACTGCCATACGTAATTCTCTAGATGGATTTTCACAATTTCCATAATCATAGGCTAGACAAATTCTCATAAAACTTGGATATTATAAGCAACATAGTAAAACCCTCTCTCCAAACCCTACTTTGGCTCTCAGAGGTCCTAATCACTCAGTAAAGCGCTGTGTTACTCTAGAATTGGACAACATCTTCTTTCCCAGGGCTGCTAAGTTTTGGCCTTGGTTGACCTTGCCCAAAAGAAGGCACCAAGGCATAAGGAGGATTTCGAAGTCTTTCCCAATTTTCCCAAACTGCTGTCATTATTCTTCTAAAGCCAAATAGATACAATTAAATACTTAGATTTTAAACATTGTGACCACATTTGTCTAACAGTTTAATTCATCATTTCACAGCATCCAGATCAAAAGGAGTTGATTTCCTAAGAATACGACTGTATCAACCTCTAGGATCATTTTAAAAATTAAAATATTTTTTATAAAATAATTTTCCAAAATCACAATAAAAGGAAATTTTGATGCATAATAACAAAAGCAATATTACAGATCTAAAACAAATCTTATTGTTTTGAGAAAAGAAATTGAAAACAAAAACTTGTTGCCAATCACATGACATCAATTCAATTGAATATATTTTCCAAATTATCTTAACAGGGAAAATTACTTTGTTCAGTAGTGATTTTAACACTATAGTCTGATTGCAGTCACTTATCAAAATCTTTGTACCAGAACTATTTGTGTCAGCAAAGAACAAGAAAGAAAGTGAATGCCCATCAATTGTTGAAAAGCTAAAGAAATCACAGGATATTAATTCAAGAGAATATTATTGAAAAAAATAAGAAATCAGGATTTAAGGGGGAAAAGTCAAGACATCTATAGGGATTTATTCACAGTAAGTTATTTTGGATGTTTAATGTGGTCTCTTATACTGAAAAATCTAATGAGGTCTTCAGCAAGATGCCTAACCATTAGTTTTACCTCCAGCAAGATTATTCCAAGGCATAGTCAAGTACTGTTCAAATCCAAGGGAAACCATTCAACATCATAGTAACAAGTCTATCTTCCAACCACTGACTACAAAGAGGACAAAGTTTTCAGTTCTATGAACACCTAAAATATTTTCTAGGAAAAAAGGCAGAGGTGGTGAAGTTCTATACAGTCCATCAAAACATGATCTAACATGACCTAACATGGGCTAACTGAGGCTCAGTTCATGAGATTCTTATTGCAAAACTCTAAGTCAAGAAAATACAGGAAACCGTCAGACTCTACAGATATAACATAAGAACATTACTTGTGAATATGAAGCAGAATCAATGAACAGATTTAGGGGATTAGATCTGATAAACAGAGTGCCTGAAGAACTATGGAAAGAGGTTCTTCATATTGTACAGGAAGAAGCAACTAAAAATATTCAAAGAAAAAGGAGAAATCAAAATGGCTGTCCGAATGATGCCTTCTAAATAGCTGAGGAAAGAAGGAAAGGAAAAGGGAAATGAGAAAGGGGGCCAACCTTGAGCAACCAGCACCATGATGAGTCAGCAGCCCTCAACATTGGACTAGAGCTTCCCCCAGAAACAAGATTATGATTCACTGAAGGCCCTGATGACAATGAACTTTTATTTGCCATAAAATATTTTAAATTATAAGTATGTATAACTTTTACACATATAATATTGTATTGCACATGGAAAGGACAACAGGATATTGCAAACATAACTTTTATATACACTGAGAAACCAAAACATTCAGGTGACTCACTTGATTGCAGTATTTGCTGTGCTGTAGTGCTCTGGAACAGAACACACAATACCTCTGAGCTGGGCCTGAAATTTCTGCCCTTCTTGTTTTGATCTTGACTCTTTGCTCCCTAATTCTGTGCTCCTTCTTAAACCATTAGTAGTCTCACTTTTTGAGTTCCCTTATATCCCATTGAACTACATTTCACTCTCCTTTCAATGGAGCAGCTAACATCCAAGTTCCTGAGTTGTTACTTCTTCTCAAACATCTCCATGTTTCTGTGCCAGATTGGGAGCTCCCTGATAGCAGGGACTGGCTTTTCCTTTCCAAAAGCTTAGGGAGGTGCCAAGAAAACTGGAGGTGCTTCATCCATGCATACTGACTGACAGCAGGCCCTGGCTCCACCTCAGGCCCTGTACTTTGGTCTCTGTCTTAGTTGGCAAATGCAGGTTCTGACCTCTGCCCTGTGTCTGGCTCTTCCCTGCATCTTACCTCCTATAGTGAGTGACCTCTGTGTAGTTCTAACCCTGATGGGACCTGATCAGACCCATAGTGAACATCACAAACACTTCCTTCTAGGCTCCTGAAGCTTCTCAGACTAAGGAACTCAGACTGGGAACTTCCCCCTCCCATTTCCCCAAACTGAGAGTGGCTGTCAACTCAATGAATCTGGCCAATGATTCTCCAAGAATGTGCCAAATATTGAGCCTCAGAGATCAGGGAAAGGACACAGACTGATAATTTAGTAAAGCATAGTCTTGGATTAATTCTAAGAAATGCAATAACCTTTGCTATTACTTAGATGTGGCTGAATGGAGAGAGAGAGAAAATCATAAAACCAGGTTGTCTGGGTCCACTACACCTTTAGGCTACATAATCTCGGTGTGGCCCTCACTGTAGCATGGCTATCCTTTGCTCCAATTCTCTCTGACTCCCTTTGGTTACCTAGTTGATTCAGTGGATAGAATACTGGTCAGGAAGTCTGGAGTTCAAATCCAGCCTCAGGCATTCACTAGCTGTAAGACCCTCATCTGTAAAATGAGCCTGACAAGGAAATGGCAACCACTCCAGTTTCTTTGCCAAGGAAACCCCACGTGGGATCATGAAGAGTCAGAAACAATTGAAGTGACTAAATAACAACATTAACTGACTCCCCATCTCATTCACCACAGTAGCTTTTCCAGTTCTTTCCATTCTTCCCCTGTCTGCTCCCACTCTCCATCCCCCACTCATCTTCTGAGCAGAGAAATTTGCCTCATATTTCATTCAAAAAATTGAATACTTAACAAGAGCTGTCTGATCCTCCTCCCCTCCCATAAATCGGGGGCCCTCTTCCTTTTGGATACCACTATCAGATGACCTGGCCCTCCCTCTCTGAACTAAAGCACATTCCTCTCCCTGTGGACAGCCCATTCCAGCATGTCATCCTCCTCAGTAGGCTGCCTCTCCAGCATCCTCATTATTTCACTATTCTTAAATCTCTTTGTAGTAATGACTCCTTCCCTACTGCCACAAATAAAACCGTTTCTCTCTAAAGCTCAACATTTACCCCTCTCCTACAATTCCTATCTTCTCTCACCTTACTTCTCCTTTATATATGCTATCCTTCAGTGGAATGGGCCTCCCTTCTGATCTGTGAACAGGACCCTCTACCTCCTGCCTCCACAGGCTTTCTTCACCATCCCTGTGCCTAGAATGCTTGCCCTGGTTTTCCTGAAGCCCCAGCTACAGCCCACCTTCCACAATAAGCCTTTCTAGTCCTCCTTCACCTTAGGGCCTTCCCTCTCTCAATAAGTTCCAATTTGTCCTGTCCATGACAGGTTTGTACATTATTGTTGGCATGTTGTCTGCCCCACCAGTCTGTGAGCTGTAGGAGAACAAGAGAAGTTCCTTGTATCTCTTATACCACTCCCTGGTGCTTAGCAGAGGGTCTGGTACACAGAAGGCACTTAATAAATGCTTGACTTGAAGAAGGTCTAAAAAAGAACTCAACCTGGAAAGTCTAACCCCTTTTGCACTTTCAGAGAAATTCCTGCCCCTAAATTCCAATAGCGACTTCTTATAGGATCTGAGATTTATCACTGGAAAAGAACTTCAAGGCCATGTTGTCCAACTCCCTCATTTTACAGATGGGGAAAATGAGGTTCAGTGGTTCTGTCACTTGTCCAAGATTCCACTGCTAAAAATGTCTGTAAAAGAATTCCAAGTCAGTTCTTCCTGCCCCAAATCTGCAGTTGCTACACCTCCCACACTTAGAAACCTCTAATAATCACAGCTCTCATACCTGCTTTCCCCTCACTCACCTGGAGGGCACCTCCTCAGTCCATCTTGCTCCAGCAGCCAGAGTGCTTCGCTTTCTTCCAAATAAGAGATCGGATCCCATACTTTCTTTCAGAGCCTCCCAAACACTGAGCTAACTGGCAGTTGTGTCAAGCTCATTATCAATGAGTACATCCCTGGAAATTACACTACACCAAGGTAAGTTAACTTATCCACAGCATTCAAAATTTCTCTCCATTTGCTGTAACTGATGGTTCCACATACAGATGGTGTGGTGGTGGCTGATGGAACACCTGTGTTTTCTAGGTGTTGTTAGGCCAAAATTAGCACAAGTAGCAGAAAAGTGATCCATACTTGGTTATATCTCAGCTTCAGAGGTGGCATAGAGTGCACAATCAACTGCAAACAGAAAATCATGCACCAACACTCCCTCCACTTTGGTCTTGGCTTACAGCCTTTTCAAATTGAAGAATTTACCATCCATGCAGTAGTTGACCTTGATGTCATGTTCATCATCACTGAAAGCATTTGACAACATGGCTGAAAACATCATGCTAAAAAGCATGGGAGCAAGCACACAGCCCTTTGTCACTCCTTTGGTGACTGGGAAGGCACGAGAGCCTTGTCCACAGAAGCCAGGTAAACATGCTATCATGAAATTGACATACAATACTGATGAACTTCTCTGGGCAACCAAATTTTGACAATTTTCCATAAGCCCTCATGACCAACACTCTCAAAGGCCTTGGTCACATCAACAACAGTTGTGTACAGACCTCTGCTCTGCTCCTGGCATTTCTCCTGGAGTTGTTGGGCAGCAAACACCATATTGACTGTTCCTCGGCCCTTTCTGAAGCCATGCTGG
>CM053771.1:2655962-2683122 GCA_028658325.1 Potorous gilbertii | reverse complement strand
TCAGGTAAATGATCACCTTCCAGATGAAGGATCAGCTTATGAAGGTGGACTCTAGCAAGAATCTTGCCAGCAATGACTAATAGAGACATATTCCTGTGTTTATTTCAGGACAATCTATTTCCCTTACCTTAATCTCTTCATTTTGCACTCCATCTTTGTAATTGGTTGCCCAGACTCAGGTCTTGCCCCACACTCCTCCACACTCCTGCCACATTCATTTTCCTCAAGTACAGATTTGATCATGTGATCACCCCAATCAACTCATTCTAGGGCTCCTTTTTGTCTCTAGGATCAAATACCAAACTCTCTCCTAAAGCTCTGAAATCCTACATGTCCTGGCCCAAATGTCTTTCCAGTTACATGAGATATTTCTCACCCTCTTGTAGAGATTCAGCCACCTGTTCCTTCTGTTTCATACAGAGGATTCTGGGTACTGCTTCAACTCATTCCCTAGAACTTCATCCTTCCTTCCACCTTGGAATCCCTCTCATCCATAAGACTCAGGCCACGGGCTATGTTTTCCTTGAAATCCTACCTGATGGCCCCCCCTCCTTGTTAAGCCACCCTGTATTTTGTCCCTTTGTATTATTTCAATTAAATTTTTGTGATTTTTAGTTTTATGAACTTCTTTAAGCACTCATTTTACCCTCCACTGGTTTCTAAACTCATTTGAGTAGGGCTGATTTTACTCTGTGTACTCTTGTTCTTCATGCCTTATGGAGGACATGGAGCACAGAAGGCTCTTCTAAAACACTCAGTGATTAATGGGGTCTTTCTTCTTTTTTTTCTTTTCATTTTATTTTAGACTCAAACACCAGAACACAAATGCAGAATAGAGAAAAGAAAAAACATATCATAAAACTTAAATACCAAAGGAAAAAAAGGAGGTCATGTGCATAGCAGAACCTAAGGGGATTCAAAATTAGCACCAATGAATTTTCATTTCAAGAAAGGTTGTATAATAAATACTACACATGCTGAGAGCTGTCCATCTTTTTTTTGCTTCCTTGAAAGCTTTTGTTCTCTGCTTTCCATTGTTTACTTGTTTCTTTTCCTCCTTAGTTCCCACTCCCCAAAGGTTATATTGTGTGGATATATTTATATATAGATATATACACATCTATTCACATATACACAACATTTACCTTCCTTTGGAAAGGAAAGGGTTTGGTACAAGCATAGGCATAGGGAGAGGATGTGCTGCATGACCCAAATGGCTGGGTTCCCATTCAGGCAGCTCAGACAACTCACAGGTTGTGTTTCTCTTTTTGAAGAGGGCCATGACAACAAGGAGATGGTGATATGACTTGCAGTTGACATTTATTTGAGGGAGGGAGGGTTGTACAAAGTCAGCAGCCTCACTTTCTCCTCCAGAAGCCATCTGGGTCCAGTGGTCAGATATCTATGAGGAAGACTGGAGGTAGCCCAAGAAGCAATGGGAGACCCTGGCCTTTTAGAATGAATTTTGATGGCTGAAAGCTGCCTAGTTAACTTGGGGCTTACTGGCTAGATTTCTTTCTCAAAGACCAAACTTTCAACCCATTTCATTCTGAAGCTCATGAATTGGACAACAATAGGTCCTGCTCAATCCTCACTTAATGGCTATTTTGGGGCACTCCAGGCTCAGAGTGAATGTAAATAGTAACGGTTTCTCTTTGGAACCACAACACTAAGGGCCTTCTCCTCCCACTTTGATTTTTTTTTTAATTAAAGGGGCCATCCCTTTACTCATTTCTTAAAGAGGCCTATTCACAAAATGGGCATTACTTCACTCAAAATGATAACCTCAAAAGACTTTAGCTTCAAAGGGCCAGGGTCTCCCATTCCATCCTGAGCCATCTCTAGTTGTTCTGAAAAACATCTGGCCACTAGACCAAAATGACTCTGGAGGTGCAAATGGGGCTGGTGACCTTGCACAGGCCTCCCTCCCTCAACTCAAACTCAAGTGCAAGTCTTCATCTCCCTGAAGTCATGGTCCTCTTTGAGAATGAAAAGACAAACACAACAATACACACACACACACACACACACATGCACATATATACAAATATACATATAAATATATATACATATATAAACTATGCTTTTCCTAATAAATTCTACTCCTGAATTTTGTTTTTCTGTTTGTGCATAACTCTTATTTCCTATCCCTCCTGACCTGACCCTCTTTACCTAGCTTACTGGACCTCCAAGGGTCCATCCCATCCTCTCAGACCCATCCTCCCATTCCCATGAATCTAACCTTTCTATAACCCCCATAACCTATTCCTTCATCCTTCCCTCTAGAGATTCCTTCCCTTATCTCCCAATTCCCACTGATATAAACAACCTTCTATATCCCCTTTTAACCTATTCATTCTCTCTACCCCCTAGAGATCCCTTCAAAATTCTCTCTCCTTATTGTTTTATTTCTTCTGAATTTAGAAGACTTTTTTACTCTTTTAAGATTTATACAATATGTATAAGCATATGCTTCCAAAATGGAGTCCATATTTTTGACATTCAAAAGGTTTCTTCTCCAGTATGGATTCTTTGATGTACCACAAGAGTAGCCTTCTGGGCAAAAGCCTTTCCATATTTATCACATTGATAAGTTTCATAAGGTTTGTCTTATGTGGATGCTTTGATGTTTGGCAAGAGAAGATCTCCTTCTAAAAGCCTTTCCACATTGATTACATTCATAAGGTTTCTCTCCGGTGTGGATTCTCTGATGTACAACAAGATGAGAACTAATTCTAAAAGCCTTTCCACAATGATTACATTCATAACTTTTCTCTCCAGTATGGATTCTCTTGTGTGCAACAAGACTGGAGTTCTGTGTGAAAGCCTTTCCACACTGATTACACAGATAAGGTTTCTCTCCAGTGTGGCTTCTCTGATGTACAGTAAGTTTAGAGTTCAGTCTGAAAGCCTTTCCACACTGATTACATTCATAAGGTTTCTCTCCCGTGTGGATGCTCTGATGATAAGTAAGGCTGTAGTTGGAGCTGAAAGCCTTTCCACACTGATTACATTCATAAGGTTTCTCTCCAGTGTGGATTCTCTGATGTACAGTAAGACTGGAGCTGCATCTGAAAGCCTTTCCACATTGATTACATTCATAAGGTTTCTCTCCAGTGTGGATTCGCCGGTGTCTAGCAAAATGTGCCCACTGTTTGAAAGCCTTGCCACACTGATGACATACATAAGGTTTCTCTCCAGTGTGGCTCCTCTGATGCACAACAAGATGAGAGCTTCTTCTAAAAGCCTTTCCACATTGGTCACATTCATAAGGTTTCTCTTCATTGTGGATTCTCTGATGTACAAGGAAGGATGAGTGCTCACTAAAAGCTTCACCCCATTCATGACACTCATGTGGTTTCTTTCCAAGTTGAATGTTTTGAGGGCTAATAAGGGACGACTGTTGATTCAAGTCCTTCCCACAAGGAAGGTAATCATAAGGTTTCTCTCCTGTGTGGATTCTGAGAAAGAAAGCACAGATCGGTCTCCCAGTCCACTCACAGGGACAGTCACTCACAAAGCTTTCCTCCTGGCTTTCCTTCACAGAAATGATTGGCTTTCCAGTAGTCTCTTGCATTTCAGGTCTAATCTCTCCTTCTGCAACAAACAATAAAATATATATATACAGAGACACCTCTACAGTTATATAGTTATAATCCCTTCGCTCCTTCGGGATAAAGTAAACTAACAGATCTATAACGTACGTCCCCAGGTTAAGAGAAAAGTCTTCCAAGTTAAATGGACAGAACCAATCAATCATCTGGAAATGCCATTAGTTCACATCTGCAGGATAACTTTACTTACAAAGACCTTCACACACAATCGCACTGAATCCTCACCAACACCTGTAACAAGGGCAGGACCAGCATTCTCATTGCATTTGCAGTCAGGCCATGAGCTCCGAATGATGGAGTCTCAGCAGCTGAGACGACAACTCCAGCCCTGCGAGTGGGCATGCTCTGTGCATGGTACTAGACACACACTGAAAACAGGCCAATTGATAACCCATGATGGGCTCTAAGTATTCGAGTGAAAAGAATCAATGTGGGAAATTCATTGTCACTTTATTTTAAGAAACTGACAGTAATCCCCAAACCTGGGTAACCGCCATGCTGAGCAGTGGGCCACCACCAACACTGGGAAAGAGCTTTCACCAGCACCAAGACTGCAACTCCAAGAAGGCAAGATGATGGGCAGACTTTTGCAGCAATGAT
Source organism: Potorous gilbertii (assembly GCA_028658325.1). Classification (NCBI taxonomy): domain Eukaryota; kingdom Metazoa; phylum Chordata; class Mammalia; order Diprotodontia; family Potoroidae; genus Potorous; species Potorous gilbertii. The sequence goes on along the minus strand of CM053771.1, from coordinate 2,678,908 downwards.
GTGTTTTAGACACAACAGTATTGCAAACACAACAGACAACAGTGAACCTTTATCTGCAGTGCCTTGTTTTGTTGCTCTATTCAATTTCTGTGAGTGCTCTGGAACCAAACTCAGACAATATCTGAGGTGTGCCCATATTTTTAACATTCTTATTTTGATTTTGACTCTTCCCTCCCTAATCCTCCTCTCCTTCCTTAAACCATTATTAGGCTCATAAATCCCCCTGATCTAGATTTCTTTCCATTCCCAAACACCCTCTTTTCCCTGGACCAGCTAAGACTGATGTTCCCAAATCTGGTGCTTCTTCTCAAACCATCTCCATGTTTCTGCACCAGACTGGGAGCTGCTTGACAGCAGGGACTGGCTTTTCCCTTCCAAAAGCTTAGTGCCTAAGAAACTGGAGGTGATTCATTCATGCATATTGACTGACTGACTGACACCAGGCCCCGGCCTCGACCTCAGTCCCTGTAATCTGGTCTCTTAGTTGGCCAATGCAGGTTTTGGACCCAATCCTGTTTCTGGCTCTTGCACTATAATGTCGATATTGAGTGACCTTTGGTTCAAATCCTTCTGGGATGTGACCAGACCCCATAGTGAAGATCACAGATGTTTCTTCCTAGCTCCTCAAGTATCACATGCTACAGGTCACCTGGGAGTTTCTACCTCCCATTTCCCCAAACTAACAATGGCTGAAACCTCAAAGAATCTGGCCAATGATTCTCCAAGAATGGGCCAAAGACTGAGTCTCAGGGATCAGGGGAAGGACACAGGTTGATGATTAATGTAAAGCAGAGCCTTGGATTAATTCTAAGTAAAGCAGCAACCTCTGCTACTACTTAGATGCTACTGAATGGAGAGAGAGAGAATCATAAAAGCAGGCTGTCTGGGTCCGCTGCACATTTAGTCTACACTATCTCACTGTAGCAAGGTTATCATTTGACACCTCCCCAAATGACTCCCTTGGAGTGGCTAGGAAACACAGTGGATAGAGTACTGATCAGGAAGACTTGGGTTCAAATCCAGCCTCAAGATACTTACTAGCTGTGTGATCTTGAGCAAGTCACTTAGGCCCGTTGGCCTCAGTTTCCTCTTCTGCAAAGTGATGCAGAAAAGGAAGCGGCAAACCACTCCAGTATCTTTGCCAAGAAAACCACAGCTGGGATCATGAAGAGCCAGAAATGACTGAACAGCAACATAACTGACTCTCTTAAGCCATCCTCCACTGCAGCTTTTCCAATTCTCGGTATTCTTCCTGAACCCACCCTTACGGCTTGCTCCCATGCCCCATCCTCAATTCACCTCAGCAGGGAAATCTGCCTCATATTTCACTGAAAAATATTGTATATTTATGAAGAGCTATCATGTCCTCCTCCCCTCCCATAAATCAGGTGCCTTTTTTTTTTCCACTTTGAAACTGCTGTCAAGATGAAGCAGGCCTCTTTCTGCCAGCTAAAGCAAACTCCTTTCCATGTGTAAATCAACCCATTCCAGCACCTCTTCTTCCTCAGCAATCGGCCTCTCCAGCCTTTCCATGATTTCATTGCTTTTTAGTCATTTCTGCACTAAGGACTCCTTCCCTATAGCCACAAATCAAACCATTCCTCTCTAAACCTCAAAACAAAGTCATTTGATTAATTCAACCCAAGGGATATTTTCCAATTATCTTTCTTCCATTTCTGGGCTAAACTGGAGATGCCCATTTGCACCTGGTGTCTCCAACTCCTTTCCTTGGCTTTCCCTGAAATTCTCCGCAGTCTAGCCCCCAATTTCATTATTCAATGGAAACTTCTCTCCAAAGAGAGCTGCTAAATCCACTGGCCCTTCGCTGAACCTCATCCACCTTGGCTTCTCTGCAGCTGTGACACAGTCCACCACCCTGCTGTCTCTCTCTCTCTCTTATTCTCACTCTGGGGTTTGGTAACACTCCTGATTCTTCAAAGTAAATTCATTTTCTTTCCCCCAAACCTCCCCTCTTCCTACTTTCCTAGACATTTCTTCCTACTCTTCAAGACATTTTCCCACCAGTGCAGACTCACAAATGAGGTGTCATGCACTCCTCACTGACTCTCACACATTCACACTCTTTAATCTCATATTCAATCTGCTGCAAAGTCCTGTGATTCCACCTTGTTAACATCACTCCCATACAGCCCCTTTATTCCCCAACTCTTCCACTGTCTCGGTTCAGACCCCAATCACATCACACCTGAGGTATTGCAGGAACCTGCTGCTTGCTCCAGCTGCCTCAAGTCTCCCCCTACATCAGTAATTCCTCCACCCACTGGACAAAGTTCATCTTAAAAGTTCTGTACTGGCCATGTCATCAAGCACTCAACAACCTCCTGTGGCTCCTTAGCCAAAGGACCAAATATAAAATCCTCTCTAGGGCTACTAATCACCTATCCCTTCATCATCTACCCTTGTCCTTCTTTTCTAATTTTCTTTCACCTTGGTTTCCCATCAAATATGCTATACTTCAATGGTACGGTGCTGTCTTCTGTTCTGTGAACAGGACACCCTACATCTTGATTCTGTGCCATCGCTGTGCCTAAAATGTTTGCCCTGGCTTATCTAAAGCCCCAGCCACAGCTCACCTTCTACAATGAGCCTTTCCAGTCCTACTTCACTTTTGGCTTTCCCTCTAAATAAGCTCCAATTTCTCTTGTCCATAACAGGTTTTGACACTGTTCCTGGCATGTTCTCTGCCCCACTCCCTTTCCCCCTCCAGTCTATGAGCTCCAAGAGAGCAGGGGATGTGCCTTGTATCTCACTATGTCCCTGGAGCTTAGCAGAGGGTCTGGCACATAGCAGGAACTTAATAAATTTCCATGGACTTGAAAAAAGTCTAAGGTTCATACTGGAACACCTAACCCCGTTTACCTTGCAGATGAGTTCCTGCCTCCAAATGTCAAACAATGATTTTTTACGACGTGAGATTTATTACTGGAAGAGAGATTAACACCATGGTGTCAAACACCTTCAATGTACAGATGGGGAAACTGAGGCTCAGTGGTTCAGTACCTTGTCCGAGATGACACTGCTAAAGTGTCTCAAAAAGTACCCCAAGTGATGTCTCCCTGCCCCAGATCTAGCACTTGCTTCACCCCCACACCCAGAAGCCTCTTGTAACCACACTCCACACCTGCTTTCCCCTCACTCACCTGGACAGCAGCTCTTCATGCCTTCTTGTTCCAGCAGCCAGGGAGATTCTCTTCCCTCCAAATAAAAGATCAGATCTTTCCTGGGGACTGGCAGCCCTGGGCATGGGGAATCAGAGATGAGGATGGAGAAATCCTTGTAATTTAATTCTCTTAAGGGAAAAACAATTGTATTTTGAGAATCACTCCATCATGTTCATACAGATCTGGCTTATTCTCCCATTGATGTTTATAAGACAAGTAACTCAGAATAGGACGCACCAGATCAGCCTTAAGCTCCAGCCAAATGGAGCTTTGGCCCTGGTCCCTCCCCCGCTCCTCACTCCCTGAAACCTACAAAAACCTTGGTCCTGTTCATTCAGGCAGTCTTTGCCTCTGCTGGTGACAATTTCCTGCTGGGGAACTCAATGAACCTCAGTCAGTCAAATTCTGATTCTGGGCCAGTCTGTTGTTCCTGCCAGTGACAGGGGCTTGCAAGCAAGGTCACAGGATGGTGCCCAGAAGTCCTCAAGCAAGATTTCCAAAGCATTGATTTTTGGGAGCTTTGAGGACAGATGGGGAGAACATCATGGAGCCAATTTAGAGTCAGAAAATTTGGTCTTGGTGCCCCTTCTTCATAGAAGGAAGGACTCACTGCACAGTACCCATTATCTAGGAATTAGAGGCAGTTGGTAGAGCAGTGGAGTGAGCCCTGGGCCTGGAGTCAGAAGGCCAGGGTTTAAATTCAGCCTCACACAGTTACCAGCTGTGTGCTTCTAGACAAGTCACTTAACCTCTGTCTGCTTCAGGTTTCTCAAATGTCAAAGGGGATAATTACATCATCTAATGACATCATATGATAAAGAAAGCACTGAGCACAACAGCTAGGGAACAGCAGCCGAACAGAAACGCTGATGCCCTTCCTTCCTTTCCCACCATCTGGGCTGGAATTGGGGGCAATGGAAAGGAAAGGGGAAGGACAAACGTGCCCTTCCAGGCGCAGCTGGGAGCAGGGAGCTACAACCTGAGGTTGCTCACAAAGAGGAATGCCCTAAACACTTGGCCCCTCCCAAAGAGGAAGGGGGTGCAGGGCAAAGCCACCTGAGCAGTGTGCAGACATGCGCAGACACAATTCATGTCCAGGGAGAGGCTGGACTGCCTGATGGGGATGACTTCCACACCTGACATGCTTCCACAGTGATCTGACCCTGGAACTGAAGCTCTCAAGATTTGGCAAGAGGAGCAGTTGGCTTCAGGAGCAACCAGGAAACTTCCACCTTCTCTGCACCCAGTGTACTGACCCTTTACAGGAAACCCAGGCAGCAGGAGGCCCCTGTCTCAAGACACAAAGGAGCAGCACTTCTCCCTTTCTAGTCACTGATCAATGCTCCAAAGTCAGCACACTCAGGAATGGAGATATTCTCTTTGACTAAAGACTCAGAGAGGCCAGGGGAAGAGTCCTTACCCAGGGAGAACAGGTTCCAGGCATTCTCCAGCATGACCTCCTTGTACAACTGTTTCTGAGGATGGTTCAGGAGGCCCCACTCCTCTGGGGTGAAGTCCACAGTCAAATCCTGGAATGTCACCAACTCCTAAACCATCAAAAGTCACAGGATCGAGAGCTGAGACTCCAGAATTCATGCAGTCTAACCCTCATCGAGCGAGAGGAGCAAACTGAAGAACAAAAACCTCACACCCTTGATGAGTGTTAGAGTCAACACTTAAAACCAGTCATTAAGAGGTCAATGGAATATTGAGAGAAGCATTTGATGTGGTCAGTTGGAATAAAGTTGAGAAAGGTCTTACTGTGGAATGTGCCTCCCTATGGAAAGTGTGTTTAAGTATATATTCAAACTGTAAGGTGGGAAGATCTGGGGAGGAGAAAGAAAAAAGATGTGAAATTCTGCAAGGAGTGTGTGAGAAGCTCACAAGTCAAAGGCATTATGGGAAAGGGCAGGAATTTCTGTGTGATTATGGAAAAGAGAAGAAACAAAAAGAAAAGATCTACTTTATTTCCTGAGAAGCTGAAACAAATTCTTTTCTAGATCAAACACGAAAGGGCTTCATAAGACGCATTTATTACAATCTGGGCTAGACTGAGTGAGATGAAACTTTCCAGCCCAGTGGAGGAGAGTTAACTATTGTTACTTTAAGGATCTGAAGACACCCTGGGCATGATGTATGATGGTCAAAATATTTTTTTAAATTATTATTGCTATATTTTATTTGTTTTCAGTGTTCTCTAGTCACTGCCATATAACTTAGGATTTTCCCCTCCCTCCCTGAGATGGCATACAATTTTATACAGATTCTACACAAACATTCCTATTAAATACACTTTCACCTTAGGCCTGTTGTGAATGGGAGAAGTCATAAAACAAACCAAAATGTGATTCAAAAGAAAATGATCTGCTACATTCTGGGATCGAATTCCATTTTTCTTTCTCTGGATGTGGAAGGCATTTTGCCTTAAAAGAGCACTGAGAATTTTTTAAGCCCTTGCATTGCAATGAATTCTAAATCTATCAGAAAAAATCCTCACACACTGTGGTTGTTTCTGTGTACAAAGTTCTCCTGCTTCTGCTCCTTTCACTCAGCATCAGATCATATAAGCCTTTCCAGGCCTCTCTGAAGTCTTCCTGTTCATCATTTCTTATGGCACAATAGTATTCCATTCCATTCATATACCACAACTTGCTCAGCCATTCCCCACTTGATAGGCATCCCCTTAATTTCCAGTTTTTGGCCACCACAAAGAGAGCTGCTATAATTATTTTTGTACATGGACCCTTTCCCATTTTTATAATCTCTTGGGGATGCAGTCCTAGAAGCACATTTGCTGGGTCAAAGGGCATGCACATTTTTGTAGTCCTTTGGGCATAGTTCCAAACCTCTCTCCAGGATGGCTGGATCAGCTCACAGCTCCACCAACACAGCCCATACATCTTAGGCCTTTGCTTCCTGATTACTTTCACTCATCAACAGCATATATTTCTTTATTATAATATTTAGTTACCATAGCTGGTTATTTTTGTTGTTCTTTGTGCTCAAAGAGGACCAACTGACATCCCTATGTCAGGGTCCATGTGTGTCTGACCATGGACGATCAGACTACTGGAGCCCCAAAGGCTCGGACTCAGGTCTCTATAAATTTAAGAAATTAGGGCCTTAACAGAGATACTTGTAGAACAAAGATTTGCCCCAATTTTCAGCTTTCCTTACAATTTTGGTTGCATTGCTTTCATTTGTGCTGAAATGTTTTAATTTTATAGGACCAAAATTATTGATTTTACATTTCTGTCTCTTGTTTGGTCATAAATTCTTCCTTTATCCATAAATCTGACAGAAACACGATTCCATGACCTCCTAATTTGCTCATGGTATTATACTTCATGTATAAATCATACCCATCTTGACCTTATCTTGGTACATAGTATGAGAAGCTGGTCTGTACCTAGTTTCTACTATTCCGCTTTTAAGTTTCAGTTAATTATGAAGAAGATTTTTGAGAGGGCTGAAGAAAATAAAATTCATTTGTTTAAACAAAAGACATACAATAACAAGGAGTATGATGAAAAGCAGTAAAGATAGGGGAACGGCTCTTCCAAACTTCAACATTTAGTATAAATCAGTGGTCACCAAAAACATCTGGAATTGCTAAAATAAAAAAAGAGAGAGATGATTGAATGGAACAGATTCAAGAAGGGAGATTCAGAATCACTAGAAGTCAGTAACTCAGTGTCTGATAAAGGGGAACATGGACCACTGAGGGTAAAACTCCTTTATTTGGTTTAGAGGAAACTGCTGAGAAAACTGGAAGGCAGTCAGGAAGGAAATCAGGATTAGTACAATGTTTTACACTATACTCTACAAGACGTTCTATAAGGCTCAGCTATTTCAGTCACGTCTGACCCTCCACGACCCCATTTGGTATTTTTTTGGCAAAGAATTTATCAAGGAAAACAGCCCTGACACCTGAGTACCAGAGAATACAATAGAAATTTTAAAAATCCACCGATCACCTCCTATAAATGATCCTAAAATGAAACCTCCCAGGAATATTAGAGTTAATTCTAGAGCCCAAAGGTCAAGGACAAGCAGCCAGAAAGAAACAATTCAAATGTCAGAGAGTCAAAGTCAGGCGAACACAAAATTGTGTAGCTTTCACACAAAAAAATGAGAGAGGATGGCATATGACATTCAGCAAGGCAAAGCACCTAGGATTACAACCAAGTATCGCATACCCAGAAAAAAATGGATATTCAATAAATAGAGGATAATCAAGCATTCCTCATGAAAAGACCAGAATTGAACAAAAAATGTGACCTTTAAATACAAAAGAGAAGTATCAAAAGGTAAACAGGAAAGAGAAAATATAGGATCCAATAGAGTTAAATTTTTTATATTGTTACATGGGACGCTAACACCCGTCACTCTTAAGACCTTTATGACAAGACAATTAGGAGGGCTGTACATTGACTAAGATGGGATGATATTCAAGATACAAAATTAAGAAAGAGAACTGCCTTCCAAAAAGAAGTAAGGAGTACTCTACCTGGAAGAAAGGTTGAAGAGGGAAAACTATCTCACATTAAAGAGGCAGAGAAGAGCAATCACTGTGAGGGGGTGGGGGGGGAGATGGGAGGGCAGGGCGTGATCCTTACTCTTAACCAAATTGGCTCAAAGAGGGAACAACGTCCCTGCTCAGCTGGGGACAAAGATCTATCTCATCCTACACAGAAATAAAAAGGGACAGGGATGGGCAGCAGGGACTGATACAAAGAAGGGCAGGTTAGGGGAGGCACTGGTCAGAAATACAACACTGGTGAAACAGCATGAAAGGTGAGAGAATGTGAGGAAGGGAAATACAGTTATTGATCATCACTCTGAAAATGAATTTAATGAACTTACCCATAAAGGGAAGTGGAGAACAGAATGAAGTAAAACCAGGATCCTACAATATGCTGTTTTCCAGAAACATATTTGAAGCAGAGATATGCACAGAGTAAAAGGTAAGGGGCTGGAGCAGAAACATAGGCACCAAATGGTCCAGCATCTAAGTCTGAAAGGACAGCATAAATGACTTATAGAAGCAAACAGACAACAAACTATACTACTGAGGGACCTCATCTTCCCCCCTCAGAATTAGACAAATCTAACAAAAAAATAAACAAGAAAGAAGTTAAGGAGGTAAATAAATTTTAGAAAACTTAAGATTCCGAGGCCACTGGAGAATGTAATACACCTTTTTCTCAGCAGTACATGCCATTTACAGAAAATCTGTCTCTGGATTAGAGCATGAAAACCTCAGTCAAATGCAGTGAAGCATCCTTTTCAGATGACAACACCTCTAAAAATTATATTCAGTAAAGGGCCGCGAAAGGATAGATTAAAAAATAATCATAAACTTATTCTTCTAATTCAAAAGATAAGTGAATCAAAGAACAAATCATAGAAATAATCAATATTTTCATTAAGATTATATCAATAAGACAACATAACCACATTTATGGGATGCAGTGAAAGCAGTTCTTGGGGGAAAATTTATACATCCAAACATTTACATCAATCAAATAGAGAAAGGGCAGATCAATGAATTGGACATGCTACTGAAATGACAAGAAAAAGAACAAATTAAAAACTCCCAATTAAACACCAAAATGGAAATTCTGAAAATCAAAAAAGGGGTCAATAAAATTAAAAACAAGAAACCCATTGAGCTAATAAATAAAACTAGCATCTGGTTTTATTAAAGAAGTCTATTGGCTTTTATTATTTTATTTTTATTTTACCATTTAAATAATTATTTAAATAATATTTTATGATTAATTTATTAACTAGATGAACTACTGATTAATGAGATTTTTAAAAAGAAAAGAAAAACATTCCTAGTATCAAAAAGGAAATGAAGAGAAAATTAAAAGAGTTATTAGGATCTAATTTACCTAAATATATGCCAATAAATCTGATAATCAAACTGAATTGGATAATTATTTACAAAAATATAAACTGCCCAGATGAGAAGAGGAAATAGAATACTGAAATAATCCAATCTCTGAAAAATGAAATTGAACAAGCCATCAGTGGATTCCCTAAGAAAAAATCCAATGGATTCATAAGAGAATTTTTCCAAATATTTAAAAAATAATCATGAACTATATGGAAAAATAGATTCCTTTTATCAAACAAATATGTTGCTTAGGGGTAAATGAGAAAGAATAAAATCAGAGAAGGAAAATACAGATAAATTTCCCTTGCATATTGGTAGAAATTTTTAAATAAAACAGTATTTTACAGCAAGGATACCACAGCAATCAATATCTCAAGGCTCTCACACTATGACTAAGTGAGAGTTAGAGCAGGAATGGAGGACTGGTTCAGTGTTAGGAAAACTGCTCATATGACAGCAGAACCAAAACAAATCCATGATTATATCAACAGCTGTATTTTGTCAAAAACCTCTGCCAAAACACAAAACCCATTCCTCATAAAAACACCAGAGAGCACAGAAAAAAAAACCTAAAAACAATGAAACAATTAAGTAACACCTACCTAAAACTGTCAAGAAGCAGTGAGTGTAACGCAGATGAGCTAGAAACCTTCCCAGTAAGATCAGGGCCGGAGCAAGGCTGCTCAGGACCACCACCATTAGACACTATTGTACCAGAAATGCTAGCTGTAGCAATTAAAGAAAGAAAAGAAATGGAAGGAATTAGACTAAGCAATGAAAAAACAAACCTCTCACTCTTGGCGGATGATATGATCCTATACTTAGAAAATCCTAGAGCCACCTACAGACTCTTTAAAATAATTAACAATTTTAGCAGTTATAAGACGTAAAACAAACCCATTCTATGACCATCGATATTTCTACATATTACCAACGAAATCCAACAGGAAAAGACAGAAAGAGAAATTCCAATTAAGTTAACTGTGGACAAGTCTACCTTCCAAGACAAACACCCATTTCCAAAAGACTTACTATGTAAAATGCCATCCACACCCAGAGAAAGGACTATGCAGTCAGAACACAGAATTAAGCAGACTGTTTTCTCTTTTGTAATGTTTTCCTTTTCTCATGATTTCTCTGATTTGTTATGATTCCTCTAAGCAACATGACTAATGTGAAAATGTGTTTAATAGGGATGCATGTGTGGAGCCCATATTAGATTGTATGTTATCTTGGGGAGGGAGAAGGTAAGAGGGGAGAAAATTTAAAACTTATGGAAGTGAATGTTGAAAACAAATAAATCAATAAATTTGGAGGAAAAAAAAAAAGAAAACCTCAATGACCATCACAAAGAGTCAGACATGACCAAAATACCTCAAAAACAACAATAAACAGCTGTTCCCCAATAGATAAATGGTCAAAGGATACGAACAAAGAATTCTCAAAAGAACTGCCACATATTCCCAACCACAGGAAAAAATGCTTCAAACCACTAATATGAGAAAAATAAACCAAAACAACACTGAAGATTCATCTCATACTCTGCAAAAATGGACAAAAAATGGCACCAGTGAAGGCTGGAGGGGCTGTGGGAAGACGGGCACACTAAGGCAATGGTAGGTGAGCTAGAAAATGATAAAAGATCATGAAGATCCACACTGAAACACAGCCTCAGACACTTATTAGCTGTGTGACCCTGGTAAGAACACCTCCTATAAATGGTTGCTGTGAAGAGGGTAAAAAGTGGGTGTTGAGGAGAAAGTCAGTCCCTCCATTGTGTCTTTCCCTTTGAGTCTGATGCCTCTGTGACAAGAACTTACTGTCTCCTTCAATATTCCACTTTCTCCCACTGGTAAAGAAAACGCCCAGGCCTTTGAACAGTTGCCCAAACACAGCCCTTTCCCTATGTACTCTCTAACAAGAGAAGTCCCAAGCCCTTCGCAAATGCTAATACATTCACAGCTAAAGAAGGTACTCTTTTCTTTAGCCTGGTCCAAACAGTTCTATTAGGGCCTTTGAACATGTGAATGGCGCAGAAGCCGAATTAACTCATTTTCTTGAGTTCTCATATTTTCCAGAAATACTGGACCAGAGATGCAGGAGACCAGGACCCCAAACTCCCCAGGACCTGCTCACAGCACTTAGGACAGGATCGATGAGTGCGCACCAGACAGATACAGTGTTGTTCAGCTGGGACCCTGGAGGAGAGGCAGAGCATCCTGCCTTCAAGGTCTGGCAGGTAGAGCTTGGTCAAAGAGGCAAAGGGGAAGGGGAAGCAGTTCTATGGATGCGGGGGAGGGTTGTTAGACATGGATAAAGGAAGCAAAGATAAGACCCCTATGGAACAGAGAGGAATGAGTGGAGTGGTCATCCTTGTGACTCAGAGATCGTGAGCATTTGGGATGAGGGGAGCTGTGTTAGTGAGTGCTTGTGATGTCAAAGTGCCTCAAACAAAACACAGGGAAGAACAGGGCAGTGTGACCACTACTGCTTTCAATTTCCTCCACAGATAGGAGATTGCCAGCCTCATAAACAATCACTTTTTGTCCATGGAAATGGCCTCTTTGGGTGATCTTGATCAAGCCTGTGGATGCACTGCACTCACCTGGGCTGGGGGGCTGGGGCTCCCAGGGGCCATTCCCTCTGGCTCCAGGCTCTCTTCTTGGGCCAGGCCTTGGTCTTCTGCAGGCTGAGCTGGGGAGGGAGGATCCCAGAGCGGCAGTCTTTCCCTTTTCTTCTAGGGCAGGAGGCTGAACTAAAAGGATTTACAGTCAGGCCCTGCCCTCTGGGCAGAGACTCTAACCCACAAGTAGGGACAGGCTTTGAAAAAATGGTCCCACCCTCTTGAACCTTCTCCCCCCCCCCCTCCCCCCCCCCCCCGTTCTCTTTCAGAGAACCAAGAAGTAAAAGGGGCTTTGGGGTTCCAAATGGGAAGAGAGGAGTCAGAGCCTCAATGGCTCCTGACAGAGATCTCCCTCCAGCTGGTTCCCTGCCCTCCTTGCACCCCTTCTCCCCAACAAATACAAACACATTATCTAGATAACAGACTGAGTGCTTGATTTGGGGAGGGAAGCTTAGGAAGGTTGGGGATGGGGAGGGCTCCAGGATGGAGCTCCCAGGGAAGGTGCAGGGGAAGCCTGAGCTTGGAAGACCCAAACCAATATGAGATTCAGCACCCCGACCCCAACCCCAGCAGGGGGCCTTCTGAAAGAAGAGGGAGCAGGAAAATAGAAGGCCTGGGGAAGAGGAGCCCAGGCAGGGTCTGAGAGGAAGACATTCTACTCAAGCTCACGGCAGAGAGGTCAGGGACACTGCAATGACATAAGGGCTCCAGGGGGCAGTGAGCCTGGGAGAGGGTGGGAGGCCTGTGTCCTGGTGTCTAACTAGGAGCTGGGGAGGACTCCTAGGATGCTATGGAAAAGATGAGGCCTAGAATCCCTTCAGGGAGACCAGACACCGGGAGCCAGTGGCTGGGATGTGATAGGGAAGCAGCCCAGGAGCTGTGGGTCCAGGTAAGGGAGGATAGGCAGCAGCTCTGGTTCCTGTATCCAAAGTAGGGTCCTCAGGGCAGGCAGGACTTTCCAGTCCTTACAGCGGGCTTGGTCTGAAGAAAGAACAATTCAGTCTCTATACAAAAACTGGGGGCAGAGAGACAGAACTCCTTTGTCCCAGTGGCTAACGTTTGACTTTTGGGAAAGGGAGACCCAATCTTAAATCTGGGGAGAGTGACCCTGGATAGTTTTGGAAATGATTGGGAGTCTGGAAAAGTGTTAGCAGAAGGAAGTTCGTCCTGTAGTTAGGCCTGGGAGGGAGGATTGCTCCAGGGGGACCAGGAGGGCACGCACCACATGGTCAGAGGAGGGGAATGGGACCCAGTGGTAGGGACAGCCAGCAGAGGCCAGCAGGGCTGGAAGGGGCAGGCTCAGACCTACCTGAGACCTGCACCCACAGAGCTGGCATCCAGAAGGCAGCGATCTCAGGTCCTGGAGAAGGCAGCGAGATCTCAGCTCTGGGGGAGGAAGGCAGAGAGGTCGCAGGACAAATTCCAATTTTCAGCCAGCCCCTTCTGGGAGGGTTCTCCCACCCTCTGCCCAGTTTCAGAGGCCCCAGGATGGGTCCTTCACTGGAATCACAAGCATCCCTAGGAGCTCAGGACCCTGCCTACCTCCATCACCTGGAATACCTTGGCCAATGAGATGAGCCTCTCCTGCCCTAGACCCCTCCCAGGCCTCCAAACTCCACCCCAGGACTCTTCTGCCACCTGGGCCACCACCCAGCAGGATGGTCCTCTTCCCCCAGGCCTCCACCAGCTGATTCCTTATTGGAGGAAAGATGGGGGACTTTCCCCAATGACTTCTACTCATGATCTTTGTTTTGACGTTTGTGTTTTTCTCTTCTTCCCTAACCCTCCTGACTCTACCTTGTCTTTTACTTAGCCTACCCTGCCCCAAGGATTCCTTCCTAGTCCTCCCATAATTCTCTCTAACCTGTCCCCTCACTCTCCCTTCCAGAGATCCTTCCCTTTTCCTCCCCCACCTCGAGATTCCCTCACCATTTTATTTATTCTAAATTTAGAAGACTTTTAAACTCTTCCATAGATATACGTATTGTTCTCTCTTAACCCATTCCTGATGAAAGCAGTACCAGCCCTCCCATCCCATCCAGTTCTTCCTCCTGCACCTCATTTGTATAAGGTTATTATTTTCTAGTTCTTCCTACACGATTTTACTTTTTAAACTCATATCACAGTTTACCCCAATCGTTTGTATGAACTGCCCAATTAGTAATGACGATCTTACGGTCTGTTTTACATATTATATGTGTGTATGTATGTGTGTGTGTTTATATATATATATAAAACATACATACACACACATGTTAAATGGTCTGTCCTTTTTGAATCCCCTATAATCAGTACCTAAGATTTCTCTTGCCTTTTGCATGTCAAACCTTCTATTAAATTCATGTTTATTTTTTTTAAACCAAAGTCCTGAAAGTCTGACAGCAGATGAAACGTGTTGTCCTTCACTCAGAATCAGGCTTCCCTTTGCTGGGTGAAGTGTCTTCGGCTGGACGCCCAGCTCTGCTGCTCGTGAGACCTGTGTGTCTTTCAGTCTTGTGGGATTCTCATTGGGGCACCATCATAGTTACATTCTTTTCCTGGCTGCTCTTACTGTTTTATCTTTGAGCTCGGGGTTTCAGTATTTGAGTATAATATTCCTATGAGTTTCCTTGATCAAGTCTTTTTAAGAGATATTTCTCTCATGTTTTTATTTCTCTCACCAGATGACCTTGGCCTCTGGGTCCTTGTCTCCTTACCATTTTTAACTTTGCTTCTTTCCTCATTTTGCTTTAGTTAGTGGGGTAACAATACCTGTGAGAAATGAGCCATCTAACAAGCCCCTACCTGGGAGAAAGGTACTCACCTTAAACAAAGAACAGTACTTGTTATGAAGTCAGGAAAGCTTTTATTAATCTTTCAGTCCATTCCCCCTGAACGGCCGGGCAGCCTCCCCAGGAAGGTTACCAGTACACTACATGTTCAGAAAAATGGAGCTTCGTATACAGTTTCCAAGCTTTGGGTCTCCTGCGACACCGTTCCCTGGCCATGTGACTTCATGTTCTCCTCTGATAGGCTTTCCCTCACACAGCTCACTGAGCCTGCATAGGTTCTGACCTTTACCTGACGGTCCTAAATCAGGACCCTGGGGAAACAGAACTTCCTTGTTTCCCACAGAGCCTAACCCCCATTACTTTTACCCACTACCTACCATTTTCTCTCAACCCCAGCAAAAGGAATTAATGGCTTTGCTGATGCCTTCCCATGATGGGGGAAGGGGGTTGTTGGTATCCCTATAAGAAAGAAACCAAAAAGGGAGCCCGACAACGGTGCACTAGTAAAGGTCTCACAACCTGCTTTTCTCAAAGAAGAGTGAGCACAGTATACTTTCACATTTTCTGCTCACTTATGTTTAGAAAATCAACCAAACCACCAAGACTTGACTTAGAGGTTTTGCTGATCCACATTAAACATTTAACAACCGGCCAATTCAAGCTGGCTCCAGCAACACCTGGAGTGCTGAAAGTAAATTTCTGGGAAAACAAGACTTGCTCCATTTTGTTCCATAACCTACTTTTTATTTTGTATGACCCCTGCATGAAGTTCAGGACCAACTGCTATAACAGGTGTACTTCAGGGTCAACCTCCTCTGAAATGCCCTTTCTCCATTATCTCTCATGACAAACAGTTCCCCTGAATTTAGGGTAACTAGCAAGGACCATCTCTCCTTTACCACCGATAGCTGAAAATTTACAAGGGCCATGGCAAGCACACCTTTTGGTGATTATATAGCCAGTTTCTCCACAATGGACAGCTACCTACTTTCCTTTGTCTCCAGTATTGTATAATTACTCCTAGGTGTATAATTACTCCTTCCCTAAAAGGCCAGGTGGGTTTTGCAACACTCAAGCCTCTTTCTCTGATTCTTGCTGGCTTATTGGAATTAAATGGTTGAAAGGATGAAACAATGCTACAGGAGCTAGATCTACCCAAACCATCCAGTACCAGCTGGTCCTGCAAGGAAAAGGAACAAAGCCTGGGACAGATACATGAAACATTTCTGCTAGAAAAGCTCTATTTGGTCTATCTCTCCCCAACTCTCCTATTTCTCTCAAGAGCAGAGAAGCCAATAACAGAATGATTGCTCTTCAAGATAAATTCATCTTTCAAAAGTGCAGGTGCCTACAGGGGGAAATACTAATCCACATCAGATTGTCACTAAAAGGAAGGAATTTGATGTTGGCTTGGAAATGATGGGATCCTGGAAGGAAGTGACCACCCCTTCCAGAAAGTGGAATAGATGAGGAGATGTCTGAGGATAGGCTGATGAGCACTACAGATTTGGGTAAAGTAGGTTACAAAGGGCTCAGAAATAGGAGGAGTGGACTCCAAGACCTCATATTCCATAGAGAAAGTAAACCCAAGAACAACAAATGACATTCAAGGAGCTAATCCTGAAGACACAAAGGAAAATAATTTCAATAACAAGATAAAACTATTGTCCCAAGAGACCAATATGGGACCAGAGAGATCTTACCACCAAACCCAGTTCAGAAAACAAAATGCACAGATTGTAGAAGCAAGAACAGGAAAGAAAGGGTGAAACCAAGAGTGTGACTATGTCCAGTAAATTCAGTGTCAGTAATTCCAGGGCAGTCGTATGAAGGAGGGCTCATATCTGAACTTGTCCGCTTTGTCTCCAAAGAGTTAAACCAAAAAATGAGATAGAAACCAGTTTCAGCTTAATTAAAAAAAAAAACAACTCAACCAAACCCAAACTAAACACCTCCTAACAATGACAGCTGTGCCCAGGTAGGGACAGGGTGTGCTTCAGGGTGTGGAAGGAGCTCTGGAGACGCAAGTGACCACTGGGTCTTAGTGGAGATTCACTTTGGGGACGGGGAGGCCCAGGGGTCCTTGAGGGAGCTTCCCATGCTCCAGTTGTGTGCCACAGAGAGTCTCAACATCACCCAGGCACTGTCAGAACAAGAGAAGGATGACGCCTCCAGGAAGCCAGGTATGACATCTAGTGACCTTCACCTTCCAGGGAAAGGTACATTCCCAAGTTTTCTATGTACAAAGAATCCCTTGATGAAAAGGAAGAGCAGCTCTCCAGCTGAAGGCCTTCCCATGTTGTCTTTACTGAGTTTGTGCCCAAGATGAATTTTCTGATGCCTAATAACCTCTGACCTCCATGTGTAAGGCTTTCCACTTTCATTACTGCCATACTATTCCTATCTTCTATGAATTCTCTGAAGGGAAAGAAGGGATGATTCGGCCTAAATGATTTTCCACATTGATTACATTAAGGAGGTTTCTCCTCTGTTAATAGAGTCTCTGGTGCTTAAGAACAGAAGAGAGCACATTAAAAGATTCCCCACATTCTAGAAACTCCGAAGGTTTCTCACCAGTGTGGGCTCTCAAATAAAGAGTATGAATGGACTGATATTGGAAAGCCTTTCCACTCTGACTACATTCCAAAGTTCTCTCTTCAGTGAGACTTCTACGATGTTCAGCAAGACTGAAGTGCAGTGTGACAGCCATTCCACATTTATGATATTCAGAACGTTTCTCTCCACTACAGATTCTCTGATGCACAGCAAGAGTGGCTTTCTGGTGAAAGCCTTTCCACATTTAACACATTAATAAGATTTGTCTCTCATGTTCAGCAAGATGAGAGCTTTCCACATGGCTTAAGGAGGGAATAACATGCTCACTAAATTTGGTATGAAAATCTACCTTACACTACAGGAAAGTAGGGGACAAGGGGACAAGTGGGGAGAGGGGGATGATAGAAGGAGGGCAAATGGGAGAAGGGAGTAACTAGAAGTAAACACTTTGGGAAGGGCCAAGGTCAAATGAGAGAACAGAATAAAGAGGGGACAGGGTAGGATGGAGGGAAATACAGTTACTCTTACACAACATGACTATTATGGAAGTCTTTTGCAAAACGACACATATATAGCCTATATTGAATTGCTTGCCTTCTCAGTGGGGATGGGTGGGGAGGGAGGAAGGGAGAGAAGTTGTAACTCAAAGTTTTAGGAACAAATATTGAGAATTGCTTTTGTATACAACTGGAAAATAAGAAATACAGGTAATGGGGTATAGAGATCTGTCTTGCCCTTCAAGAAAAGAGAGAAGGTGGGGATAAAGGAAGGGTGGGGTGTGATAGAAGGGAGGATACATTGATGGAAGGAGTAATCAGAATGCAAGGTGTTATGGGGAGTGGGGAGGGGAGAGATGGGGAGAAAAATTGGAACTAAAAATTTTGTGGAAATGAACGTCATATTTTAAAAATAAACTTTAAAAAAATCTGATTTGATACGGATAAATATAAAATCTTATGCTCAGGTGGAAAAATTTAACTTCAGAAGTAAAAAGTGGGTAGATGCTGGTTTGTTTTTCTTCTCCTAAGAAAGATTTGAGGGATCCCAGTGAATTACAGGCTCAATATGAGCTTGACGTGTCAGGCAAAAAAGTGAATGGGATCTTGGCCTGCATTAAGTAAGACAGAAGAGGGAAGTGACAGGTCTACTGAGGTCTGAAAACCCCAAATGGAATACAGAAGAGTTAGACATGACTGAAATCACTCAATCACCACCAAAATGAGGTTCCATTGAACGTATATATACTTTGAAATATATACTCCCAGAGTAAATACTCCTTTTCAGTTTGCTGCCAATAATCAGAACAAGATAGAAGAGGCAGCAAGGTGATATAATGAATAGAGCCTGGAGTCAGAATGGCCTGAGTTCAAATGCAGCCTTAGACATTTAGTAGCTGGGCAGGTCACTGATCGGCCTCTATTTCCTTATCTGTAAAATGGGGATTAATGACAGCACCTACCTCGCAGAGCAGTTGTGCAGATCAAAAGGAGTATTATTTGTAAAGAGCTCTACAAATCTCAAAGTTCTATATAAATGCCTGCAATTGTCATTTCAAAAAATAAAACAATCAGATATAAGTCACATGTGTGCAATCATGCAAAACATTTCCATATTAATCAATTTATACAGGAAGACTTGAAAAAAAGAAAAAGTGAAAAATCGCATGCTCCAGTCTTTATTCACCAATATCAGTTCTTTCTTTGGAAGTGGACAGTGTGTTTCATTGTTAGTCCTTTGGGATTCTCTTGGATCATTGTATTGCTGAGAATAGCTAAATGATTCACAGTTCTTCAGTGAACCATCACTGCTACTGCTATGTATAGACTTTTCCTGGTTATGTTCACTTGATTTTGCACCAGTTCATATAAATATTTCCAGGTCGTTCTGAAATCATCCTGCTTGTCCTTTCTTATAGCACAAAAGTATTTCAATAAAAAAATATACCACCATACTTAGCCATTCTCAAATTAATGGGCATCCCTTTGATTTTCTTTTCTTAGTCATCACAGAAAGAGCTGCTGGGAATATTTTTGCACAAATAAGTCCTCCCTCTCCCTCCCAACACATTTGGGGCTGTCTTTGGGATGTAGATCTAGCTACGGTATTGCTGGATCAAAGTGTATGTACAGGTTTATAACTCTTAGGGTACACTTTCCAATTCTTTTCAAGAATGGTTGGATCAGTTCATAACTCCACCAGCAGTACATTAGTGTCAGTTTTCCTGCATCCCCTCCAACATCCATCATTTTCCTTTTTTGTCTTATTAGCCAATCTGATATGTGGGAGGTGGTACCTCAGAGCTGTCTTAATTTGCATTTCTTTAATCAATGATGATTCAGAACATTTTTATATGAGAATAGTTTTGATTTCATTGTCTAAAAATTGCCTGTTCATATCCTCTGACCATTTTATCAATTGGGGAATGACTTGTATTTTTATAAATTATACTCAGTTCTCTATACATTTAAGAAATGATGCATTTCTCAGTGATACATCTTAGAAAAATTTTTCTCCTTTTCTGCTTGCCTTATAATTTTGGTTGCATTGTTCTGTTTGTGTTGAAATGTTTAAACTTTGTATGATCAAAATTATTTTTCTTATATTTTTATAATGTCCTCTATCTCAGGCTTGGTCATAAACTCCGTTAACCATAGATCTGAAACATAAATGATTCCATGTTCTCCCAATTTGCTCATGTTATCACCTTTTATGTATAAATCATGGACCCATTTTGACCTTATCTTGGTATACATTGTGAGATGCTGGTTATAATTTGTAAAGAGTTAGTACCCAGACGTCCTAAATAATCCCCCAAATAAGAAAATATCCTACCAGACTCCTTTTATGAAACAAATATAGACCTAATATTTAAAACCATCATAGATAAAACACAGCAAGTAAAGTACAAGGCAGTATCACTGATGAAAAGTGACTTAAAAATGTTAAACAAGAAACTCTTAATACAACAGCAGACCAGCTGGAGAATTCCAGAACACCTGGAAAGACTTATATGAACCGATATAGAGGGAAATGAGGAGAACATCATATACAGTAACAGCAATATCGTACAATGAACTGGGAATGACTGAGCTCTTCTTGTCATTTTAATGGTCCAAGACATCCCAAAAGGAATCACGATGAAAAATGCTATCTGCCTCAAGACAAAGAACTGATGATGGTGGATGAATCAAGACCAAAGAACACTATATTTCTCTCTTTTTCTTTCTTTCTTTCTGTTTCTTTCTTCTTCCCTTTCTTTTTCCTTTCTTGCTTTGCTCAAGTTTTCTTCCACAAAATGACTAATATGTAAATGTTTTACATAATTACATATGTGTAAACTACATCAGATTGCTTACCATCTCAGGGGTGGGTGAGGGAAGGCATGTGGGACAGAATTTAGAACTTGAAACAAACAATGAATGTGAAAAAAACTTTTACATGTCATTAGGGAAAAATATTATTTAAATGACTCCAGTGAATTAGTCAAGAAATCATTCATTATAATCACATGAGATTTATACCAGGAATGCAAGGATACTTCAACATCGGGAAAACATAATTAATCAGACAAAACCAAAACATCCAAAATCACACAGTCCACTGAATAGATACAGAAAAAGCATCTGACCCAGTACAACAGTCATTTATGCTAAAAAAACAATAAAAGTATCAGCACAGCGGAACCTTCAATAGCGCTAAAACATCTGCCTAAACCAAAAGCAAGTACCCATGAGATACGGATACATGAGAACCCATTTCAATGGAAGTGAGGCAAGGACGCCTCCCCTCTCTCCCACGACTTGACATAATTCTGGAAATGCCAGCAATAGCAGTAAGATGAGGGAAAGGAATGAGAGGAATTCAGCTGGATAAAGAAGAGATCTAGTTATCCCTGTCAGGTGATGATAGGGAAGTTTCCTTGGAAATCCCAGGGAATGAGCAAAGATACTGAGAAAATCAACAGCGTAAGAGAAGCTGCAGTTAGAGATTACGTCCTAAACACCCACAGCATTTCTAGAATGTAAATAACAAACAATAATAATAAAACACAAGAAGGAATAACAGAAATAGAAATCTTATTCCCAAACAAGCGGAATGCGTAAGAGTCCGTGGGGGTCAGCGCCCAAAACCCAGCACACTTGTGTAGATTTAAGTACCAAGCAACTGCTTAAAGACATGAAGGGCGACCTGCACGGCTGGAGGAACGCTGGATGGTCAGCTTAGCAGAGCCAAAGTAACAAAAAGACAACACTAGCCCAAGTAAACTACACTTTTAATGCTACACTAATACAATTACGGGTCAGCTGGGGGCAGAGGGGACAGAAGGCTGGGCCTGCAGTCAGACGAGTGGAGTTCAAATTCGGCCTGAATCCCTTCCTTCCTTCCTTGTCCTTACTGGACAAGTCTCTTAACCCTGTTTGCCTCACTTTCTTCATCTGTAAAATGAGATGGAGGGGATAATGGCAAACCATTCCAACGTCTCTGCCAAGAAAACCCCAAATGAGGCCACAATGAATGTGACAGGACTGAACAACAACAAACACAGAACTGGGAAGGGGAGATTTTACAAGGCTGAATCGTAGCACACCAAAATTTAATTGGAAAACAAAAGATCTACAAGATTAAGGGAAATAATGACAAGAAATAAGGACAAAGATGGAACAACTCTTCCAGAACTCAAATTACTTTAAAGTGGCAGTTATCAAGACCATCTGACTTTGGTAAAATAACAAAAAGAGAAATCCATGGAAGAGATTAAACAAAGGAGATGCAGAAACAAGAGAACCCAGGAACCCAGTGTTTGATAAAATGGAAAACAACTACCTTGGGCAAAACCAGCTATTTAGCTTAAAAAAAAAACTGCTGAGAAAACTAGAAAGAAAATGAGGGAGGAAATGAGGCTTAGGCCAACATTTTACACCATACTCTACAATACACGCACAGGGATGTCACCGCTGGTGTTCAGTCATGCCCTACTTTTAAAAATCTCATTTCGGGTTTTCCTGGTAAAGACAATGGAAAGATTTGCAGTTTCCTTCTCCAGCTCATTTCCCAGATGAGGACCTGAGGCAAACAGGGTTAAGTGACTTACTCAGGGTCATACATTTAGAAAGAAGTCCACAGTCTTTCTGACTCCAGACCTGGGCTTCTATGCACTGTCAGACAATTACCCCTTCCATATGGATATGTGACCTTCATATTAAAGATTATACTATTTAAAATATTAGGAGAGGAACAGATCCTGTATCTTTCACAGGAACAAGCAGGAGATGTATTCTGGGCCAAACAAGAGACAGAAGCAATTATAAAAATAGAAAACTGATGATTTGAAAATGAAAAGCTGCTTCTGCACAGACAACATTTTCCAGGACAAGAATCCAGGATAAGAAAGTGGCTGAATGGGAAACAAAACCAAAAACTTTGGTATGAAGTTTCTGTGATAAGGGTTTGGTGTCAAAGGTACGTAAATGACTAACAGACATAAGACTAACAGCCATTCTCCAACAGATAAATGGTCAAAGGACATAAACAAAGAATTCTCAAAAGATTAACTGCCCCATATTCCCAAACACAGGAAAAATGCTCCAAACTAGTAATAAGAGAAAGGTAAACCAAACAACCTGGAAGCTTCATCTCATAGTCTGCAAAATTGACAAAAATGACAAAAACTGGCAGCAGCCCATGTTGGAGATGTGTGGGAAGATGGGTACACTAAGACAATGTTGGGAGGGCTAGGAAATGGTAGAAGGTCATGAAGGTCTGAGTTCAAATCCAGCCTCAGACACTTACTATGTGACCCTGGTTGGTAAGTCATTGAACCTCTGTCTGCCTCAGGTTCCTGAACATAGTAGACAGAGGTAACCAGCCCCAAACCCCTCTCCAGTCTTCTTCCACCTTTCTCCCCACCT